>JAOVYX010020582.1:0-16857 GCA_035668315.1 Drosera spatulata | reverse complement strand
AAAAAGACCATGAGAGAAACCTTGAAGTATGATATGGCCTATCATAATCTTACAGAAGATGATATACATGACAGATTAGAATAGCATCGTCGTATTCATGTAACCAACCCCACTCGATGGGATAAAGGCTTGATTTGTTGTTGTTGTTGGTTTTAATATTATATTCTTCCAAAGTCAAGGCTGTCAGGCTTAATGAGCGCAAGACCTTTGGTTTGAAGAGTATATCGACATATGAGGCTGCATTTCACGGTTAAATCATACTTGTGAATAAATATTATGCAAGAGTTTGGGTAGCCAATGGTTACAAGTAACTTATTCATACATAATGAGGTGTGAAATTATGTTGATTTATTGCAAGCTCTTGATGTTGAGGGTCAAGTTAAAGTATAATGGTTTTGAATACTAGTAAAGTTATGAGTATGCATATTTATGGGTTATACGTGATAAGTTCTGTTTGGTAGGCTTGTCGTGATATTCATCTTAAGAACTAGCTGTTGGGTACAAACTTGTACACAAATTTAGGAAATGATATGTACATGAATGCTTTTGCATTGAATGTTATGCAAATAATGATTTGAAAGGCTCTGATGGAATTTAGGTGTGTTCAAGTTTATCAAATCGTGAAGGATATCAAAATATGGGTGGATATTGTTATTATTATCATCGAAGGTAAAATTAGGCTTGTTGATTAATCCGGAAGATAGTCAAAGTACTGCATGGAATACCTGTCTTATGAAATTCAGTATGCTTTAGTTTTAAGATTTCTTGTCAAATTTGGATGATCATGAGAGGTTTACTGGGTTCTAAATGATTTCGAGAGATGAGAAAAATTTTGAGGGCGAAATTTTTGTAACGAAGAGAGAATGTAATACCTCGAAAATTTCATGATAAATTATTATCTCAGTAAATAGCAAAATTGATATATTTCTGAACATCATAATTTATTCGATAGGGATATAAATTTTTTTTTGTTAAAATCACAATGAAAATGTGCTCATTACGGATAAATTAACCCTTGTTATACAAATATGTGGGGTTTAGTTTTCAAATCCCAACTTTTTTTTCCCCCTCCACATTACCCAACTCTTCCACTTCTTCCATTCCCATCATTTCAACCCCCGTACTCCACCACTTCATTTTGTCCTAACCATTTCCATCATAACCTCCTCTCCTCTCCATGTCTTTTCCTCCCGATCTCCTCATCTCCTCTCCAACACGACTTCACTTCTCTCCGTACAAGAGGAGCATGATGAACAAGAGGAGCAAGAGGAAACCAAAGTTATGGAGATGAACAAGGTGGCCAAAACACGGCCTCATCATCAAGCACCTCTCAAAGTTCAAGCCGTCATTCGTTGGAGCTCATCGTTGCCATTGATGATCATGGTAAGTGAAGGTGAGCATCACTTGTTTGATTTTTTCTCGACATAGACATGGGATCATAAGAACTTGTATAAAACAAAAGACGTGCATGAAGAAACCATGAAGAAAAACTGGTTTATGAGGTTTTGAATAGTCGACAAAATTTGAAAGATTAGAAATTTTGTAGGATGTCATAGGCTCTGAGATAAATTTTGATTTAAATATATGTTGAAATCTCATATGTCTATTTTCTAATGAAGTTGATAAATTTTGATTTGGAGTTGTGAATCTTAAGATATGAATCAAAACGTGAGGGTATGTTATTCGGTAAAAACTGGTTATAAGGATGACTTTGTGACTTCATCTGGAATTACGAAGAATGAGTTAAAAGACGAGCCCTATATTAATGAAAAGGTCTTGACGTCTAGTTGCAGAACAGTTTATAAATCTTGATTTAGAGCTGTATGTAAAGAGTTATGAGTTGATTAGTGAAATAAGGTCAAACTATCTGATCTAGAAAAAATTATATATCTGGACGAATAAACTGCTATTATTGATAATGTTTCATGATGCAAACTCTAATTCTATGGAAAGGTTATAAAGTCTAGTTTGTGTATAATTTTACGACATAATTTTTTGACGTATATACGAGAAGTTATAGATTTAAACGTGTCGAAGGATCATGTTGGACAGAATCCTGAAATGGCCCGTTTTGTCTCCGAAACAACTCCAAATGTTCAAAAACACTTCTAATGATGATAAATACGTATAATTATCATCAATGACAATCAAAATAAGTATCAAAGGCTTGTCCAAAACTCAACATCTTCTCATAATATTAATATGACGGTTTTTCACAAAGCACGAACAAATGAACTTAACTCCGTAACGTGAACAATGATTCACAAGGGAATGTATTGATATGTGAATCCTATTATATTATAGATTTTTGAGATGCTGCTCGTTGTCACTTAAGGACAAAGCTGAGCGTGTGCATGTGAAGAACTATGGTAGAAGGTAACGTTTTAGATTTATTGTGTGTAACGTATTATTATACCATGAGTATAATAATACGTGTTAGAGTCTTTGGCCGTAGTCCTTAATTGTGTGACGATGCGTATTATCATATTGTGAGTTAGAATCTTTGGTCGTAATCACTAATTGTATTTGACATAAAATGTGTTTCGACGTACCTTATTGCCTATCATTTGCTGTGTGCTGTGATAAGATGATGTTTGTGTTATGTCTTGTTTGCTGGTATAAAGAGGATGAGTGAGTGAAAGGAGTATAAATACATTATTGGAGGGATAACTCCATGGTATAAAACATAAAGAGCGTTATGTCTACCGCATGTGTTATACAGTGACTTAGTGGTGACAAACTTTCATTGATCTTGTGAGGTCGTTTTGGTATGAGGGTATCTCACTGCAGGAGACCCTGTACTGCGGTTTGGCTGATCCCCTTTCGTAGATGTCCTTTTTGCTAAAACTGAAGAGAGTTAACTTTTGAAATTGAATAAGTCTCACCAAGGGCACAATTATAACATTGAGGGTATTTATCTTTTCTATGTGATTGATATGACGGTCAGTATAACAAAGTCTTAAGCGAACTGCTGAGTGCAACAGTACGTGAGATTTGGACTTGAGACCTGTAGTCTTACAGTATCGTTGTCTTAGTTTATTTGATATGAAGGTCTTGACTGTCATATCATAAAGGGTATGACGATAGTAAATGGCGTTGATTATGTCTGGAGTGTGGATTGATGTGTGGTTTCGAGCGGTATTACTTGATGTTAAACGTGCTTATATGACTAGGATGAATTACTAGTATGCTTGTGATGATAATTGTGAATGCCAGATTGGTATGATAGTTCTAGAGTGCTGGAACAAAGGATCCAGCTTCCCCTTTTCTTTTCTACCTTCTTCTCTTCTGTAACCCTTGGTAAGGGGACCGACACGTTATTGAGATCTTATAGCTCACAGCAACTATTTTTCTGTGTCTTTCCTCTTCTCTTTGTTTCAGGAACAAGACTTAAAGGAGAAGTGTGACCAAAGAGTTAATGCTAGATGTAACTTACGTGTGAAAAAGTTATTTTGATCTTATAAAGAGATGGAAATTCCGCTACGAAGGTGATATTCTAAGTTATGATTCAATGCATCAAAAGTTTCTAAACTAATGATATAAAAATGAACGTAACTTAATTCTTACGACTTATGACTAAGCCAGGATGTATAGTTTTTATCTGGCTGAGACGTGGGGCCCAGCGACAGTAATGTCACGTGGATTCTTATGAAGAGCTCAAGAAATTCAAGGCGTTACAGATTCATTAACGTGGCACGTGTTTAGGAAAAAAAAAAAAAAAAACAACCCATGATTTAACTCATTGTCACTTGAATGGATTAGAATATAACTAATATAATCTTATGGTGGAACTACTTCGTTTGAAAATTAAGTGAAATTGGAATTCGTTTGATTAGTCTTCCGGTTTTTCCTAACATTGAAATGCATCGCTTAATGATCGTGCTCTTTTTTTTTTTTTTTTACCTTTTTTCCATCGACAAAAAGAAACAAATAAGAAGGAATACTGATTATTTAGGTTTGAAAAAGGTAAGAAGTGCCTATGACAATATTCAGGATTATTTCATGATATTTGTTCTCATTTTGCTATAATAAATGAATAGTCATATATATTTTACTCTATGTAAATTTATCCGAAGCATGAATATAATTAAAAGGTTATAAAATAAAATAAAAAATAAAATTATTTTTAAAATATTAATAAAATGAATTTATATTATTGTATGCGAATACCAGGTTAAGGACTTATGTTATGATAAATGAAATTTATGATATGATCAATTGACAATGGTGTTGACGATCTGAACGACTGTTGAACCTTCTGATATTTTGATGATAACAAACAGTAGAGTACTAATGATTTACAAGTTTGAAGATATGCAGATGCAATGCACAAGCTTGGGGGAATTTGATGGATACATGATCGCATATCAAGGAAGTAATCAAACTTCAAGCCAAAGATGACAACTCAAGTACAATACACAGAGACTACAAGATGGAGCTGCATATCTGTCAAGTAGTGTAAATGTGTGTTGTAGACAGGTTGGTACTCTTGTCTATTAGTTGTAGTAGTGAGCACACAGAATTTGAATTACCTTGAACATATTTTCAAAAAGAACCTAACCTTGATTAAGAACTGGTTCATGTCACACCTGTAACAGAATCCTGATTTTTCTGGTAGTGGTTAGAGACTTTTTCGTGTTTTAATTGGATATTTATCTCAATAAATTATCTTTTAATTTGCAGAATGTTTTAAACGAGGTAGAGTCATAGGGTTATACAAAAATGTTGATTTTTCAACAAACTCCTTTTTTTGTGGGATAGTGGCTAGGTTGTTTTTTTACCAGAGCATTTTCTGGTTTAGCCACGTTCTCCATGACTCCACCTCTCCATGAAATGCTGTTTTCACTATTTAGGAAGATTGAAAAAGATTCTGATGATCATCGATTCACAAAGTACAAAAATCGCAAAAGGTTTTTGAAGGTATTCTTGTGAAATTCAAATTTGATGAATCAAGAGTTCGATGCTTTAAACGATAAAGGTATACTCGAATCTAATAGCTATGCTGATCGACAAGGTATCATTCTGTATCATTGTTTGAGTCTGTATTGTTTTTGGTTTACAACAATCACTTGTGAAGTGGATTGTTGAGTAGAGAAACCTTGGCCTAGGTTGATATAGGCGACTACAACATAGGAGATGTTTGTATTGTTGTTCTCCTTGTCATAGGGCAGACTAGGTGAATGGGCTTGTAATAGGATTTACAAGTTTAGAGACTTGCAGTAGAGTGTGTAAGCTAGAGGTGATAGATTGTACTTAGGGATGTTATAGTACATTGCTGTGCGTATACACTGAATGTAAATCCCTAACTTAGTTGGGGACGAACCAATATAAACTCTGTTTTTTATATTTCTACACTGATCATCATTTTCATAAACAGGAACTGAACTGAATCTGAACTGAATCATTTACGAGAATCGAATCATTTGAATTACAATAAACCATTTAAGTGAAATTCGAAAATTAGAAATACTGTATTCACCCCCCCCTCCTGAGTTTTTCGGTGACTGTGAATTAACAATTGGTATAAGAGCCTGACCTTTTTAAAAGCTAACCACGTGAGAAGGAGATCAGACTATGTCTTCACAAGATTTAAGAGAGGGTCTTTCATCTCAAAGGCATGGAAACTTCCATTCAAGCAAAGGATTTCCAGCTATGGCAGATCATCAAAATTAGACCACTCAAAGTTGAGTACAAGGATGATAAATGTGAAACTATCCCAAAGCCCGAAGACAAATGGGATGAACATGATCTTAGCACACTGGAGAAGAATGCCAAAGCAAAGAAATTGCTGATATGGGAACTGTCCGTAAAAGAGTATAATCATGTATCAGCCTGCAAGTCAGCCAAAGATATGTAGCACAAATTACAAGTAACATACGAAGGTACAAACAAGGTAAAACATTCCAAGATTGACCTCTTGAATCAAAAGTATGAGCTCTTCATCATGAAAAAGGAAGAATCTATCTCAGAAATGTATGTAAGATTCACTGACATTGTTAATGAGCTACATTCTCTAGGACAACCTGTTTCTGCAAAAAATAAGGTTCGGAAGATTTTGAGAAGCCTTCCTAGATCATGGGAGCCAAAGGTCACTGCTATTCAAGAGGCCAAGAATCTAGAAGAAATGAATATTCATGACTTCATTGGCTCACTGCTAACCCACGAGAACTTTATACAGCACCATAATGCCATTGAAGTTGCAGAAAAAGGAAAAGGACTGGCTCTCAGAGTTGAACCGGTTCATGATGACGAACCAAAATCTTCACAGGCAGATGAGGATAATCTTGTTTTGCTCATCAGGAAGTATATTAAACTTGCTAAGAATTTCAAAGGGAAAAAGGGAAAATTCTCTACACCAAAATCGAAAGGTTTCACTTCAAAGACAAGTACTAATCAATGTTTTAAATGTGGTAAAGCAGGTCACTTTGAAAAGGATTGTCCTATGTGGAAGACAGGCACACTAAAAGCAAGAAGGGCAAGATTTTCAGAAGCTGACGTCAAAAAGGCCATGATGGTAGCATGTGAAACCTGGGATGAGTTCAACTCTGAAACTGAAGAAGAACAATAAGAAGAGGGAGGTGAAGAAAGCAACACCAAAGCTTGTTTGATGGCTATAAGAGATGAAGAAGAAGATCTGAATGATGAGGTAGATATTGGTTTTGATTCACTGAAAAGAGACATGCATATTTTACCTAGGAATAGTGTGATTGAAATTTTTACTATCTTTATTGAGACTCATGAAAAATTACTCTCTGAGAAAAATTCTCTTGAGGAAAATCTAGCCGATCTTACAAGGAAGCAGGAAAAATTGAAGCAGAAAAATGATAAACTTAGTGCATCAAATGAACTGCTTAAATTTGATGTTAAGCAGTTTAAGAGCAAAAATACTGAGTTACGGTCCATCATTAAGGACCAGTCTATGCAATACAACAAACTTGAAATAAAGTATAGATTTGTGAAGGAATCGAGCACTGAAAAAATCGAATCTCCACCCAAAATTATCACTGGACAATGTAGTGATTTGAACGTAAACACGCCAACGGTAAACAAAGACAGTGAGATCTTTATTAGCTTTCTAGGAGGTAAACTTGACTTATCCAAATTACTCGACAAGCCGAACAAGGGAGTTCTAGGTATGCCACCTAGACGGGTCATTAGAAGTTAACCTTGGGTAAGAAAGAAGTATATTGACTTGTCTGATGACCGAATTTGTATGCTTTATGGTAACAAAGGACATGTTATGAATGAATGTGCTAAATCGAAAAGGATTCTTGAAACTAACATTTCATTTGCTAAGAAAGTAGGTTATACTGTTGTACCAACTCTAATCCTCCTGAATGCTAGAAAGAAGGAACCCAATGAAAGATGGGTTCCTAAATCAAGAACCTAACCATGTATGCAGGCTCAGGTGAGAGGGAGTAGCACCAGGTATTTGGACAGCAGGTGCTCACGCCATATGACAGTAGATAAATCATTGTTCCTCTCACTAGAAGCCTCAAATGGAGGAAGTGTTACCTTTGGTGATAAGGACAAAGGTTTGATTGCCGGATTCGGTAAGGTTGGGTTAACACTTCAATACTCCATAGACAATGTCCTTTACATCAAAGGTTTAAAGCACAACTTCTTGAGTATATCACAGCTTTGTGATAAAGGAAACACTGTTGAATTTACCAAAACTCATTGTGCTGTCAAGAATGGGAATACAGGAAATGAACAGCTGCAAGGGAATCGGGTCAAGGATATGTACAAGATCTCTCTGAATGAAATTCCCAAGAAGAAATTCAGTTGCTTAAGTGTACAGGATGACACACCACTCCTCTGACATAAACGTTTAGGACATGCAAGCTAGCATTTGCTCAACAAACTCAACACTTTAAATCTGTTAGAAGGCCTAGCTTCAATGAGGTATGAAAGGGAATGGTTGTGTGGCCCTTGTGCTAAAGGTAAAAATGTGAAGTCCTCATTCATAGCAAAAGGAGTGGTAAGTACATCTAAACCCTTACAACTTATTCACATGGATTTGTGTGGTCCAATGAGAGTAAGAAGTAAAGGGAAAGTAGGTTTGTTTTTGTTATTGTTGATGACTATTCCAGATTTACTTGTGTGATGTTTTTAACTAATAAGAGTGATACTTTTGAAGAATTTGAAAGCTTCATTCAAAAAGTTGATAACCAACCTAAGCATAAACTGGTTTCTATAAGAACAGACCATGGAACTGAGTTTAATAATGCCTGCTTTATTGATTATTGCAAGAAAAATTGAGTGGATTATAATTTCTCACCCCCACACACACCATAGCAAAATAGTGTGGTAGAACGCAAGAACCGGTCCTTAGAAGAAATGACAAGGACCATGTTGCTGGACAGTAATCTACCAAGGAATTTCTGGGCATAAGCTATCAACACAGCAGCATATATCCTTAGCAGAGCCTTGATTAGATCAATTCTTAAAAAGACCACCTATGAGCTTTTATTTGGAAGAAAACCTAACATAGCACACTTAAGAAAATTTGGTTGTACTTGTTATGTGCTAAACAATGGTAAAGATAATCTTGGGAAGTTTGATGCCAAAAGTGACGAGGCTATGTTTGTAGGATACTCTTCTCACAGTAAAGCCTATAAGGTTTACAACAATAGAACCATGTGTGTAGAAGAAAGTATCCATGTGCTTTTTGATGAGATTGATTCAGCTTCGAAATCACTGCAGGATGATGATGATGATCTTGATGTGAATATCTAGAAAAATTTCAGAACAGTGGAAGTGGGGAAAGTCATTGAGGACTGGTCACTAGTAAGACTGTTTGAAGAAGACCAGCCCTCACAGGAACTTGATCATGATGAGGATCTGGCTCTTCGTAATTGGAAGTAAAAAAGCTCACATCCACTGAATCAAGTGATTGGTGGACTAAACCAAGGAGTCCAGACAAGATCCAAGGCATCATCATCATCAAATAAGCACATCAATGTTTGCGCATTCTTTGTCTTTCTATCTCTCACTGAACCTCATGATGTTTCTAATGCATTACAAGATAATGATTGGATTTGTGCCATGCAAGAGGAACTTAATCAATTTGAGAGAAACAAAGTGTGGTGTTTGGTACCTAGACCTAAAGACCATCCTGTCAAGTACTAAATGGGTATATAGAAACAAACTTGATGATTTTGGTGTGTCGGTAAGAAACAAGGCTAGGCTATGTGGTAAAGGTTACAGTCAAGAAGAAGGCATAGATTATGAAGAAACTTTTGCCCCTGTATCAAGACTAGAGGCCATTAGACTACTAGTAGCTTTTGCTGCATACATGAACTTTAAACTGTACCAAATGGATGTAAAAAGCGCATTTCTGAATGGTAACTTAAAAGAGGAAGTGTATGTAGAACAACCACTTGGTTTTGAACTTCTATCCAATCCTGATTATGTGTATAAGTTAGACAAAGCTCTATGGTTTAAAGCAGGCTCCTAGGGCTGGGTATGAAAAATTGTCTGACTTTGTGATTTCCCATGGTTTCAGGAAAGGAGAAGTGGACAAGGCACTGTTTATCAAAACCAAAAACAAGAACCGGGACTTGTTAGTGGTCCAGATCTACGTAGATGACATAATTTTTGGTGCCACTAATGAATCTCTATGTGATGAGTTCTCCAGGATGATGACAGGACAGTTCGAAATGAGCATGATGGGGGAGTTAAACTTTTTTCTTGGATTACAGATCAAGCAATCCCAACATGGAATCTTAATTCATCAACACAAGTACCTAGTGGAACTTCTAAAGAAATATAAGATGGTGGATGCCAAGGCATGCAATACTCCTATTCCAACTGCTTGCAAAATGGATGAGGATTCCAGAGGTAAGAGTGTGGATCAGTGAGAGTACAAAGGTATGATTGGATCCCTTTTATTAACAGCAAGTAGACCAGACACTGTATTCAGTGCGTGTTTGTATGCTCATTTTCAAGCCAATCCAAAAGAATCACACTTGAAAGCAATGAAAAGGATCATTAGGTACTTAAATGGAACTCAAAAATTAGGATTATGGTATCCTAAAGGAGCAAACTTTGAATTCGTAGGGTACACTGATGTAGATTTTTCTGGTTACTTAGTTGACAGAAAAAGCACATCTGATACATGTCATTGAATCGATTCATGTTTGATTTCTTGTTGTTCAAAGAAACAAAACTGTGTTGCACTGTCGACTACAAAAGCTGGGTACATAGTAGCAGGTTTGTGTTGTGCTCAAATTTTATGGCTTAAACAACAGTAAAGTGACTTTGGAATCAAATGTGAATGTGTACCTATATTCTGTGATAATTCAAGTGCCATTAGTGTAACTAAGAACCCAGTTATGCATTCAAGAACCAAACATTTTGACGTGAGCCATCATTTCTTAAGAGATCACTACAAGAAAGGAAATATCAAATTGGAATACTATGAGACAGAAAAACAACTAGCAGACTATTTAGCTCGTATAATTCATTCTTTGATTCCACTTTTTGCTATATATTTAGACATCTTTGCATGAAAATCCTGATATTTAGTCCGGTTTTTGTACATGAGTGAGCTTTGATGTGTGTTGATGTTTTTGTAGGAAAAACGAACATTACATGGACGAGCAAAGACGTATCAAGGAAGAATGATCGAGGTAGGAGCTTAACGGATCAAAGGATGGAGGAACGAAGCGGTTTTGAAGCCATGGGACACAAAATACAAAGCGCCCGGGCGCCAAGCCCTGTTGCCATTTGAAATTCATTGCAAAGAGCCTAAGCGCTTTTGCACCCTGTGCCCAGGCGTTTGTTGACGAAATCCTCATCTACTTGTGCATAAAAAGACCTCTTATGTTAATTGTGTGGATAGGAGATCACTTTGTCCGAGATTAATACTAATTTGTTTAGGGTTTGGACTTTATTTTGGGGGATTTTGGTGGAGAATTGTGCTTGAAAACAAGAGGATCTGGATTGGATCTACCAAATTGCTTTGTGATTTTGCTTGTTTCATCTTGTTTTGGTTGAATTGTGATCTTAATTCTAATTAGTGTTGATGATGATGATCATGCACATGAGGTGTTTGATGATTTGTCTTGATCTCCCCATGATTGGCTAAAGTCCTTGTGGGGGTTGTGATAGTTGGAAGGTTGTGTGGAATGTTGTGATTGTTATAGATCTAGTCGAGTCGGATTGCGATCTAGGTTTATGGTTATGCTTAATGCTTCGATGACTTGATCACTCGTTGTATGATCTAGGATACGTATTGATTCCGGAAGGATAGGTAGGTATCGGACCATGGCCATTCACCCATACGTTGAATGCAAGACCGAGAGGTTGCTTGCGTGACGTGTGAATTATTAAAGGGAACCCGAGCTTAGACTAGTTAGACGTGATGGCCTTTCATCGAACGATGCTAGAGGCAGCGTTGCGCTAGAGTAAGTTTATGACTCGAGAGAACCTAGACTTCGCCTTAGGATCCGATTGAGATCACCTTGAAACGATTAGATCAACACTTATCAACTACACATACAACGAGAAGACGAAACTACAACCTCTCTCTTCCCCTATATCTTACACTCAGCTCTATTCAGGTTAGGTAATCTCATTTAGCTATTTAGTTAGTAGAACTACTTTTACATTCAAACCTCGCTACGCTTGATTGTTTGACCCAAGGTTAGCTGTCATACTTCGATTGCTAGAATATTTGATCCTCGTGGGAACGATATCTTTTACTCATTTATTACTTGCTATACGACGCGTACGCTTGTGTTCTAATACGACTTACTAGCCATTAAACAAGTTCTTGGTGCCGTTGCCGGGGATAAAAGATCTCTACCATTGAAGTCGATAGCTATCTTGCGCTTAAACATTTTTTTTATTTCTTTGTTTCATTCTCTACAATTGCCTTCTCTTGATTCTTTGATTCCATTTGAGTTGTGTGTGTTTGTTGCTCTTGTAGGTCACATTCTTATGCATGCAAAGGTTGCCTCACAGACCCTTATTCCCTTTTGATCCCGAGATCAAGAGGACTCTCCGAAGGAACCGCAAGCAACACAAGTTAAACTCTCATCCTCCATCAACCTCAATGGAACCTCAAGGCAATCAACAAGAGGATCCCAATCCTCTTCCTCAATTCCCTCTAAACCCAATGGAGAACATGCAAGCACAAATTCAAGCCGCCATCCAAGCCGCGGTGCAAGCGGCTCTAGTGGGTGTTCCTCCCCCTCAACCGGTGTTACCATCTATGAAAGAACAAGCGATGCCAAAGGTTCTAACGGAATATAGTGCCAGTGTGACTCCTCTCATCGATGCAAGAAACTTTGAGATCAAACCTTTGCTCATCAACAATCAAGGTTTTGTGACATTGTGACACCTCCCATCCAAGCGGAGCCCTTTAGTAGGCACCCTAGCGAGTGTCCTAACAATCATCTTGCAAAGTTTCTTATGCACGCCAACACAATCAAGGTCAATGGGGTGACCGAAGAAGGTATTAAGCTCTTCCTTTTTCCTTTCCCCTTGAAGGTAAGGCCTCGGAGTGGCTTTTCAACCTCCCTCCCGTCTTAGTCTTCACTTGGACCGACATGGCTCAAAAATTTCTAGCAAAGTTTTTCTTATCGGCCAAGTCAGCCAAACTTCGAACCGATATCACAACCTTCGCTCAACATGATACGAAGACCCTTTACAAAGCATGGGAACGTTTCAAGGAACTCCTCATAAAGTGCCTACATCATGGTTCACCCGATTGGATGCAAATGGAAAGTTTCTTTAAGGGACTTCACCATGAACTCCGAGTCTCTCTTGATGTGGCGGCAAAGGGGTTGTTTATGAATCTTGATTATCATACCTCGTGTAATCTCTTGGATTCTATGACCGATAGCTCATATCAATGGTCAGGTAAACGTCAAACTCCAAGGAAAGCCGCGGGCGTGATAGAGCTAGATCATGTGTCCTCTATTATGAAGCAATTGGATGTTCTTACAAAGCAAATGAGCGCTTTGGCTTTTGGCTCTACAAAAGGTCAAGTAAACTCTATCCAATCTCCTATTCATTCTTCTATGCAATCTTCACCCTCTTCTTGTGATCTTTGTGGTGGATCTCATGATCACGCCGAGTGTCATTTACAAGTGAATATGGCTCAAGCTCAAAACATGGAACAAGTTGCTCATGGACAGGGTTTCAATAGGCAAGCTTACACACGACCTCAACAAGGTGGTAACCAATATTACAACCCCAAAAACGCAAGGAATCATCCGGGTTTTTCTTGGAGGAACAATCAAGCGGCTCTTACGCCGTTGGGTTTCAATCAAGCACCACACCCGCCACAACCACCTAAGAGAAGCCTTGAAGAAGTCTTGGAGAAGTACATTGCCAAAACGGATGAGAACTTTCAAAGGCATGACACCGCACTTCAAAGTTATGGAGCATCATTGAAGAACTTAGAGAATCAAGTTAGGCAAATTGCTAATATTCTTACTCAAAGGGCACAAGGATCTTTTCCTAGCACAATGGAGGCCAATCCGAAGGAGCATGCTAAGGCCATCACAGCACGAAGTGGTAAAGCAACTAAGGATCCCGAGTATCCTAAACAAGATGAGGCCAAGTAAAATGAAGAAATCTATACTCGAGTTAAGATTTATGCTCCGAATGTGACATCATCTTCCAAGGTTCCCTCTAAACTCTTTCCCGACAATCCCGCTCCGTATGTGCCAAAGATTCCCTATCCTCAACACTTTTATAAGCACAAACTCGACAAAAAATTCGAGAAGTTCTTGGAGGTCTTCCATAAGCTACACATCAACATTCCGTTTGTGGATGCCTTGACTCAAATGCCTTCTTATGCTAAGTTCATGAAGGAGATCTTATCTAAGAAGCATAAACTCGAGGATTTTGTGACCGTGAAGCTTAATGAGGAGTGTAGTGCAATCATTCAAAGGAAGCTACCGCAAAAGTTAAAGGGCCCGGGGAGTTTCATGATTCCTTGTGTCATTGGCAATCATACCTTTAATCGTGCTTTGTATGATCTTGGTGCCTCCATTAATCTTATGCCTTTGTCTATTTGTAGGAAATTGGGCTTGGATGAAGCTCATCCAACCACCATTTCTTTACAACTTGCAGGTCGATCAATTACTTATCCTCGAGGCATAGTGGAAGATGTATTGGTGCAGGTTGACACCTTAATTTTCCCGACAGGCTTTGTTGTCTTGGAGACGGAGGAGAATGATGATGTGCTGATTATTCTTGGATGTCCTTTTCTTGCCATCGGAAGTACTCTTATTGATGTAAAGAACGAGAAAGTGACGATGAGCATCCAAGATGAAAGAGTCACATTCGATGTGTTTAAAGTCATGAAGTGCCCAGACTACTCCTCATCCTCTTCTTGCATGCGGATTGATATTATTGATTCTTGTGTCCAAGAGACATTCAACTCTTCTTTTGATGATTCTCTTGAAGCATGCCTTCTTGGATTGGAAGATGAGAACGATGATTCTTTGCACAAGATGGTCGCGAAACTTGATTCTTCCCCTATTATGTATGTGCAAACTCATGTAAAATCTTTCGTTCGAGATAGCTTGGGGGAAGACAAGGAGGCAAAAGCAACTCTTGAGTTGAAAGAGCTCCGGCCTCATCTTAGGCATGCATTCTTGGGCGCGAATTCTACTTTGCCAGTGGTCATCTCTACAAGTCTAGACTCTGAGCAAGAAGAGAAACTTCTCCGTATTCTTCGAGAGCACAAGACCACCATTGGGTGGTTAATTGATGATATCAAAGGTATCCATCCTTCTTATTGTATGCACAAGATACTCATGGATGACAACTTCAAGCCAAGTGTGGAGCATCAAAGGTGTCTCAATCCTAACATGAAGGAGGTGGTTCAGGAAGAAGTGTTGAAACTTTTGGATGCGGGGATCATTTATCCCATTTTTGATAGTGAATGCGTGAGTCCCATACAAGTAGTACCGAAGAAGGGTGGCATGACCGTGGTTTGAAATGAGAACGATGAGTTGATTCCAACTCGAATGGTGACCAAATGGAGAGTGTGTATTGACTACCGCAAGCTTAACAAAGTTACCCGCAAGGATCACTTTTCACTTCCTTTCATTGATCAAATGCTTGATCGCCTTGTGGGGTATGCTTATTATTTCTTCCTTGATGGATTTTCTAGCTACAATCAAATCAAAATCGTCCCCAAAGATCAAGACAAAACTACCTTCACTTGACCTTACGGAACATTTGCTTATCGTCAAATGCCCTTTGGACTTTGTAATGCTCCCGCAACATTCCAAAGATGCATGATGGCTATCGTTTCGGATATGGTGGAGCATTTCATTGAGGTATTCATGGATGACTTTTCAGTGTTTGGTGCTTCATATGATGCATGCTTGAAAAATCTTGCTCTTGTCTTGTAACGATGTGTTGAGACTAACCTTGTCTTGAATTGGGAGAAGTGTCACTTCATGGTTCAAGAAGGGGTGGTTTAGGGACACAAGATATCCTCAAAAGGGATAGAAGTCGATCGAGCTAAGATTGACATCATCGGCAAACTTCCACCACCGTCTAATGCTAAGGGTGTGCGAAGTTTTCTTGGCCACATCGGTTTTCACAGCAAAGAGCCCGACCGCTTTTGCACCCTGCGCCCTGGCACTTGTCGACAACATCCGCATAAACTTGTGTATAAAAAGATATCTTAGGCTAATTGTGTGGATAGGAGAACACTTTGTGCGAAATTAACACTAATTTGCTTAAGGTTTGGACTTTATTTTGGGGGATTTTGGTGGAGAATTGTGCTTGAAAACAAGAGGATTTGGATTGGATCTATCAAATTGCTTTGTGATTTTGCTTGTTTCATCTCCTTTTGGTTGAATTGTGATCTTAATTCTAATTAGTGTTGATGATGATGATCATGCACATGAGGTG
Source organism: Drosera spatulata (assembly GCA_035668315.1). Taxonomy (NCBI): domain Eukaryota; kingdom Viridiplantae; phylum Streptophyta; class Magnoliopsida; order Caryophyllales; family Droseraceae; genus Drosera; species Drosera spatulata. The sequence continues at coordinate 966 of JAOVYX010020582.1, read as the reverse complement.
TTTGATGATTGTCTTGATCTCTCCATGATTGGCTAAACTCCTTGTCGGGGTTGTGATAGTTGGAAGGTTGTGTGGAATGTTGTGTTTGTTGTAGATCTAGTCGATTCGGATTGCGATCTAGGTTTATGGTTATGCTTAATGCTTTGATGACTTGATCACTCATCGTATGATCTAGGATACGTATTGATTTCGGAGGGATAGGTAGGTATCATACCATGGCCATTCACCCATACGTTGAATGCATCACCAAGAGGTTGCATGTGTGACGTGTGAATCGTTAAAGGGAACCCGAGCTTAAACTAGTTAGACGTGACGGCCTTTCATCGAACGATGCTAGAGGCGGCGGCGTGCTATAGTAAGTTTATGACTAGAGAGAACTTAGACTTCGCCTTAGGACCCGAATGAGATCACCTTGAAACGACTAGATCAACACTTATCAACTACACACAAAACCAGAAGACGACATCATAACCCCTCTCTTCCCCCATATCTTAGACTCGACTCTATTCACGTTAGGTAATCTCATTTAGCTATTTAGTTAGCAGAACTAGTTTTACATTCAAACCTCGCTACACTTGATTATTTGACCCAAGGTTAGCTATCATACTTCGATTGCTAGAATAGAATAAAGAAAAAGGAGGGCTTGACTATCTTGAGAAATTGTCGTAGGATTTTTCTCTATACCTTTAACTCGAAAAAGCACTGGAGAGAGATTCAAAAAATTAATGAAATCCAATAGAAATAGAAAGTCCTGAAGAAAAACGTAAAGAGAGGGAAATATACAACGAATTAGCAATCCGTCGCTTTCGTTCACTCAACCATCTCTCCCAACTGAAAAGAGATTACAAGGAAAAAATGATCTCTTACATAAGAAATAAAAGAAAAATGGAAAAGCCTTTCAAAAGAGAGTAAAGAAGAGTCTTTTCTTTTTTGTTTTGGACGTTGATAATATCCTTGCATTTAGCT
>JAOVYX010020581.1:0-16858 GCA_035668315.1 Drosera spatulata | reverse complement strand
ACTAGAGTATTCTAAATTGATTGGTAGTCTCATGTATTTGATGACTTGCACTAGACCTGACATAGCCTACACGGTAGACATGTTAGGTAGATTTACTAGTAATCCGGGAAAATCCCATTGGGATGCCTTGTCGAGGCTGATGAGATACCTAAAAGGTACTCAAGGTTATGCTCTAACTTATAGAGGCTATCCTTCAACTGTGGAAGGACATTCTGATACATCTTGGTGCTCTGAAATGGGTGATAGTAAGTCGATTAGTGGATATGTTTTCACACTAGGTGGAGCTGCTATAGTGTGGAAGTCAAAGAGGCAAACATGTATTGCTATATCATCTATGGAATCAGAATTGTATGCTCTAGCTTCAGTCGCTGATGAAGCAGAAAGGCTAAGAGATCTGATCCTTGACATTCCAATGAGACAGGTTAAGATTACAACCTTATCTATGTTTTGTGATAATCAAGCTGCAAAGACGATAGGCAATAACTCACTCTTTAATGGTAAGAGGAGACATATTAGACTAAAACAGACAATGCTGAATTATCTAATTGAACATGGAATTATCACTTTGATTTATGTAAAATCAAAGGATAATATGACAGATGTCTTTACCAAAGGATTGACAACAGACCGCACAATTAAAACTATGGAGGAGATGGGGTTAAAGATTGCGTAGGTAAGTCTTAAATCATCAATCTAGTTTTGAATTGTTCGGATCTCATCTAGCCTATATAAGCATTCGAATCAATTTGAGTATCCTTGATAGCTTAGTGCTAGTGTTGCGTATGAAATTCTGTGAAATCATTCCAAACTTGATGTTGTAGCAAATTTCATACAAGACCTGACCATTGAGTTATTCCAAATGGATATGAGAATTGATTGATATGTGTCTTCGATGATATGATGTCTTATTACCATTCCAAACTTGATGGTATGCACTTTATAATGTGAATGTCATCCCAAATCTGATGATATTTCACAAATAGGTATTGTGCATTGACATACTATCATTACAAATGAAACATGGATTGGTTCTTGATACAATAAACCAATAGCTCAAGTTCTTTAATAAGAAACTCGATAATAATGCTTATTGTAATTTTATGGATTTTTCTTGCCATGCATAATTATACTAAGCTCATGTTGTTTGAGCTAGATATTTTATGGGTTTTTGAGTACTAAGTTCTTGCTGTTAGATTTAGATACTTCATTGTATATTATGCTAAGTTCGTTTTGATAGAACTAGACACTTTATCTGTAATTTAGTGGTTGAATTCATTATTAATGAAATTCACATGTTTCAAATTACAGATGATGGCGAGAATGGAGGAGGTGAAAGACTCAACCCAAAGCTTGATGATGATGATCTACTCGATAAGTAGAGACAGCTTGAATGGAGGAGCGATCATATTTTATTTCGTGCAATAGATAGTTCACTCATTTTTTGAGACATCCTTTATTTTGTATGAGTTTAGCTTCGTCTGAAACTCTTTGGATGAGTTTAGCTTCGTCTAAAACTCTTTAGCTGTATTGGAGTTTCTATTTACTTTCGGTATAGTTGGATTTTCAAGTTTTCCTATTAAAGGTGCATGATTTCTTTTATTATTGTGAACATGTATGCTGGATCTATCTGTTAGAGCTATATTGGAAAACTTAGGAAGAGATTGTTGAGGAATATTATGATTAATAATATATCCTTAAATATAAGTTTCTCAATATACGTCATAAAGATAAGATTTGTATTCGGTAGATAGGATGTATTTTAATTATATAAAATATCCTATTATTGTAAGCCTAATCTTGTATAAATACTAGCATGGAGACAACGGTCTTGATATTTCAAACTAGATGCCTTAGATGTTTTGTTTCAAGTTTAGGGTTCTCTCTCAATTGCTCTCAACACAAGAATGCTTTAGCTCGAACGCCTTTATCTCCTAGTGCACAATCAAATCAAAACGGATGAAAATGCACCATAATACTTAAACCACATTCAAGAACTAACATCTATCAAGAACTAACATCTCCTAGTCCACGTTCAAGAACCCAGCATAACCGACTCACAACTTCCCTTCCCGCCCTAACGCGAATGTTTAAAACCTAAAACCAGCACAATCACTCACAGCACCCAAACATTACGTCTTCAGACATGAACACCTTCTGTGCATCGCCTAAATTAGAATCCCATTCCTTTCTCACCTTGAACACTGCAAGTGTTATGGGACGGTTTCAATTTCGCCCATAGTGTTTCAGTTTTGCCCATGGTTTGAGTTTGAGCAATATGCGAAGTGATGTGAATAACGGCCCAGACCCTCCGGCCCTTTCAGACCCTGGGCTCGGCCCAGCCCCTTTCACCAAAATAAATTCTGCCTCGCGGCAAATGTTTCTTGAAACTGTTTTTTTTTTTTTTAGCGAAATCCAAACCCAATGCCAAAATAAAAAATAAAAAAATAAAAAAAAGAGATTTGTAACTAGTTACATACACATGTTATATGTGATTAGATTGTTAGATATGAACATCAATGGTCCTGATTGAAAGTTCATTTCTCTCTTGATTTATTTAATTTAAAAATTGATTTGGAGATCGATATAGTCTAGCCACATATAAAGTTCGGTGTGGTTACTTATAAAAAAAACAAAAAAACAAACTATGTGGTTAGACATAATTTCATTGAATCCTTATCGAATGAAATGATTATTAGTGAAAAATAATTACAAATGGTTAGTTTAAGAATCAAGAATTAGAATTTAAATATACTTTTTTCAAGATTAGAGATCTTCAAAATTGGAAACCATACCGAGTTAACATAAAAATGTCTATTTATATATATAACCTAATTTAGTCTTTCTTGATATCAAAGTTGGTTTCTTTGGTATCAAGTTTGATTGGTCTTATATTACTTACAATGCTACATATTTATGGTAGCATTTAAACTAATTAATTTAAAAGGACTCTTCATTTTTATTTTTATTTGTTCATCAGTTTGATTTACAATGACACTTCATTTTCGTTTGTTATCAACAAGTTTCAATATTGGATCGATTCCAATTCACCTAAAAGAATGTTATACCAAAATTATGAGAGAGTAATCATCGCTTACCAAATAAAGGTAAAGAGAACCAACTTTTAAGTACGAAGTCACATAAAAATGTTTGGACCATATGTAATTCATAAATACACATTACTCAAGTCTCAAAAGCTAGATATAATAACGACGTCTGAAGTTAACCCAAAACATGCTAAACAAACAAAATAAGACTGAGAGGAACAAAGAGCCGGCCAACCCGGTCAGTTTCCAACTTTTTCAAAAAAAATCAGGTGAACCAAAAAGCAAAACCCTCTCCCTCACTTCACTCTACCCTCAAAGCCTCCCTTTTCCCACTTATTCCTTCTTCTCATTACTTCCTAGTTTTTCCTCATATGAAGCACTCAGCTAAACTAACAAAACACAACTAATATTGATCATTGAAGCACGCATTTAGGTGACGGAGATTAACACAACATCGACGGAGGGTGGGTAATGGAAATGGGAGGAGGATTCCAGGGGTATCGCAACAACTCCTCGTCGTCGTCGTCGAGTGGTATGTATATTGAACCATGATCTCACGATCGTATACTTACTTTTGTACTTGCTTTTGCTTATCAGGTTTTCGTTTGTTTTATATCGGCTTCACGGGTCGTGTTCTAGTTCACTGGCTTTAATTCCTTTTTGCATGCAAATAGCGAGGGTGACCAAAATCTTCATACTCAAAACCGACAAGGTTAAGGAGTAGTGTACTTAATTATGATCTTTGTGCGAAATGTAAAATCAATTCAAACCAGAAGAATAAAAAAAATCCAATTTATATTTTTTCTACATTTTATTAGCATAGTAGTATATACTCGATATAATGTTTAAGTCAAATCTATAATAATATTGGGGTGCTTTTGCCGACGCTTCAGCCTATATATCTAAGCTCAAAATACCACATCAGGAAAAGAAAAAACGTTTATATTGTCAATTGATGTATTTTTGCTCTATTAATTTTTTCCTTGGAACCTTTTGTATGACGACGTTGTTTTTCCATTTTGAGTATTTTATTATTCATTGCATACACTGATACCAAACGATACTTTTCAAGTGGCCAATGGTTCGACTCAATGCACAATATAATTCGATGAACCAGGAGAGAAAAAAGAAAACGAAATACAAGTGGCACTCATGCAATGTGAAACCGCTTGTTGACACGTGGCGATCATGCACGGCACTGTCAGACACCATTGGGTCCCACACGAATGGATTCGAACAACATGTAACTTGTCTACGGGGAATCAAAACAAAATAAATAGGGGAATGCATATAAAGAGTAGTTGAAAAGACGAAAAAGGTGAATATGCGTGCATGTTTGATCGTCTTATTTATTGGGGGCTTTGATGATCTCTATCTTCGATTTCCGATGAGTCCTAGGTCCATCTGCACTGGCTCATTATAAACAAGCCAAACAACACGTGTAGATAATCTTGTCAAGTCAAGTGCAAAATATAATGTGATGAGGACTATGTATGTATGCAACTTTATATGTAAAGATGTTATTTTTTGATATCCTGTCAAATCCTGAAATCATGATGAGGAGAAACGATTTATTAATGAGTTAATTGACTCATTACTGTCATCCTCTGCGTATAATATATATCGGACCATTTATAGAGATAAAACATTGGGAAATGAGAAATTAATGATCTTAAACTCTAGGGTTTTAATTTGATATTTGACACATGATTAACTTCGTGAACTTTGGAAATAGGTTGATCATGAAACCTTTTGATCAGAGTCCTTTCATGTGAATTTTTTCTCAACAATAAGGACCGGTCCCTAAACTTTGACTCGTATTGAAGTCGTGCAGAATAAGTGTACATCAACTGATGTAAATATATTGTGGTCTAATGTGATAAAATTAATATATTATAGTTAAGTCTTGTATTTTCTTCGTCAAAAAGAAAATCTTGTACTTTTAATTAAATTGAAGGGAAAAGATTTTTTTTTTTTCGTGCATTTAGTACATCAATAAACCTTTCCAAATTCAAATATGATCTATCTAACCCTATGATGGTATGTAACAATACACATGTACATAGGATGTCATCCTTTTAAATGCATGTTACACTTTTAATTTTTTTATCTTCTATGAAAAAATAACATCTTAACTAATAAAAAAGGTCATTCATAGAAATATTAAATGTAGTCTTTTTTGTATCTTTTATGAAAATCAACATCTCAATTATTTATAATAAAAAAAAGTTCATCCATATTATAGTTAACTAACTTTTTTTTTACATCTTTTACAAAAAAAGTAAAAAAAAAAAACAAAACAAAACAAAAGTCGCAAACGAAAATCACAATCATTACAAAATCACATAATATATATAAAATGATCATAAACAATCGTTATTGATTAACATATAAGTATATAAAATGATTATAACCAACAATGTGTGCTGCGCGGCAGTAAACTAGTGATCTATAAGAGAGTATATGACGAGGAGGGAGAGTATAAATTATGAATGGAAATATATACCTGGTGGCCTCGCTGCAGCTGTAGAAACATACTCGTCGTTCCCAGCACATTTGGTTCACAAGTTTATATTATAAATTGATAAATTTGTATTATATATAATTAAGACGTTGAATTACTTGGACTCTTCATAGTTCACGATATTCAATGACTAAACCATATACTAGTATATATTAGCGTGTCTGCTCGTGTAGTTATACACGAGATAAAACAAAAATCAATTTAGAAATAAAGATCTTACACATGGACACATAAACATTTTTAACAATTAAAATATATTTATCCTATACATAAAAAAAATATCTACTCCAACAAACTTAAGATTTGGTTACTTGTATTTATTTGCAGAAAATATTAGTTGAATTTAAGTCGATAAAAACAATACAATAGATGATTCACTGGGTAAATATAAACGGTTAAATGTAACTATCCTACAAAGCTACCTATAACCCGAAACACTTTTGCTTAATGGTTGATGATCCATGGCATACGTTGGGTAGGAAGGGTTATACAGCCAACATTAGTTAACCGTTCATTTATGAGATGGACGGTCAAAATTCAAAGAATTTTCATTACATATGGGGTTCTTTTTTTCGGAAGAACCAGTCCATCCAGGAAAAATAATCCCCGAAGACCATTGATTTTTTTGGTACATACGAGATTCTTTTTCCTGAAAGGACCAGTCCATCCGGGGGAAAAAAAACCGGAAGGTTTTTGATTTTTTTGGTACATCCGGGATAAATTACCTCGGTATCCATTGTTTTTTTTACTGGATAGGGATGAGTTTGGTTTTAATCCAACCGTTCATTTTTCAAATGGACGACGGACCTTTGTTGGCTGGCTAAGTTTACGCAGTCAGCATTGGCCGTGGATCATCTCCAAGACCAGATGGAAGATTTTTTACTTAATAAGAAAGAGGCGTAAAGAACTGTATCCCTCATTATTCCTATTAAATCATAAATAAAGAGTAATAGCTAAGATTATTAAATAGTAATAAAATAATTTCATAAATTTAGCAATTTTTCAGTATTTCGAAACTTTTCATATCATTCTTTTTTCTATCTATTTCAAGGTAATTGATATATATATATATTTAGTGTAGATACTCATTGTGTGGCATATATACGAGTGGATAGTACTCTGTATACACACATCAGACAAATTAAACATGGGAGTATTGTATACACATTAACTATACCTTGAATGATAGTCTCCCGTGCAGTTCCGTGAATCTGTGCATATCGTGGGAAAATTTTGAGGTGTCAATGACCAACTTGCATATTGTCGTCAATCGGATGAAAAACACTAGAATCTAAATAGATCGATGTGCATCGGTTGAGCTCAATTTGAAAGGTTTATACACTGAAAGTTCAACCTATATCAATTTGTCATCAGAAATAGCTTTTTGTTTTTTTGGTTTTTTTTTTTTTTTCAAACTGTTCTGACATTCTATTTGCCTAGAAACCATAGAAACAGGATCCCATTTCGTGGATTGACCAACACAGAGGAATCCAATTACCCAATTAAAAGAGAAAAAGGCAAAAACCTTTTCCAAAAAAACAAATACCTTGAATGTCCCGTGCAGTTCCATGAATCTATGCATATCAAGTGGGAAAATTTTGAGGTGTGAATGATCAACTTGCACATTGTCGTCAATCGGATGAAAAACACTGGAATCGAGATAGATCGATCAGTTGAGTTCAATTTGAAAGGTTTATGAGTTGAAGGTCCAATCTTCATCAATTTGTCATAAGAAATATCTTTTTGTGTTTTTTTTTAAATCTGTTCTGATATTCTTTTTTTCGGAGGCCACAGAAACAGGATCTTCCGTCATAGACTGACAAACACAAAAGAATCCAATCATCCAATTAAAAAAGGGCAAAAACCTTTTTATCCCATCATCCAATTCGAAAAAAGGCAAAAACATTTTTTAAAAAATGAAAAAATCAATGATACAATCTGCATCTTTGGTTTGATAGACAGTAAGGTGGTTGTACACTTTGTATAGCAGGCGATTCAGATCCCTTGACACTACAATCAATAATTTAAGATGGATGTGTCAAACAGGACTGATTTTAAATCAACCAATCAACTCTAACTGCAACACTTGAACTTCTCAAAGCACATGAACACGATCTATGTATTAAGTTGAACGATGTCTAGTATGGAGCTCTCTCTATAAATCTCAAGCGCTAGTCACATATACTAAGAATCAATCAATTGTTGGCCTAACAAGTGTTGGTCGATTAATGATTTGAAATTTGCCTTGGTTTGGCCTTACAAAAATTTCGTTCATATTACATATCCCATTCGTTTAAAGTTTGTATACAACCTAGGTATAACCATGTATATATATGTACACACACATCTAATCTATTAACATATATATAATAGGGAAAGTTATTGGTCGTGTATATAAGTCGAGTGTGTCTCCTTGCCATTTTTGTTTCTTAACCATTACGTTTGGTGTTCATAGATGCATACTCATATTTGTCCAAAGATATTCAAGCTGCAGGGAGCGAGACAGTGCAGTTTAATAACTGTGCTATTTTGGACTCTTTTATCTCAAACACCATGAAGTTCACTTGCTTTTCACGAGCCATTGCAGAGAAATAAAGCATAGTGTTCATATGTATTCATCACCTTACTACAAATACAATAATGTAATGATATACAACAAGGATAAAACTAAATATATTTTGTTCTTCCCAATATTTGTCTTGGAACTATGTTTGAGATAGACATCTTTGGCAGTATGACACTCTTCTAAAAACTTTTGACATTTTCAAACAATCTCATGCGCTTAATCGACTTTGGTTTAAAATTTGACATTGAGATTTTAGATTCAATTCTCGTTCATATTAACCTCTTAGGGTCTGTTTGATATCGTTACTGATTTCTTCTATTTTCGTTTCACTGACTGATGAAATCTAAGTGTTTATTTCTAGTTTTGTTTCCTGTTTTCTCTTTTTCGATTCTCAAATTAATGAAACGAAAACTGAAAACATAAAAAAAAAAGGTTTTCTATTATTGGTTTCTGATTCATCTGAGTGTAGTATTAAATTCTTCTCTTATAAAAAATTATTTTATTTTATAAAGTGATTTTGATTTTCATTACTGATTTTCTGTCTGTTAATGATTTTGATTTTCATAATTTTGACACTGATATCAAACAGCTCCTTAGTTATCGGGATAAGACTCTACATATCCTTTTGTCCCCAGTCTCGCTTTAAATGTGATTTTTTGACACTAGGTTACTCGAGTATATGTATTTATTGGACTAGTTGAGATGCTGCAAATTAAACCGGGTGTTAAACTAGTATATCTATGAAATATAAGAGTGATTATTCATTAGCAATTGTTTAAAACAGTCCCTTACTTTTTGTTGAACTGTGTATTTATCTATTCGTAAATCAGATACTATGTACTACAGTATATATGGTCTCATTGAATAAGGAAATATAAAATAATATTTCTAACAATGGGAAGAAGAAAAAACTGTTCATGATATTTTTTTTCCAAATCAAATTCACAAAACGTTGACTTAGTGCTGACATCCTGTTATTTTTCACGTGGGATAACGACATTTTAGATACATCCTCTCTTTTTTGGTGATTGGTTGATCAAAGTTTCAATTGTAGCTATTTATTCATCCACAACATTAAAATAATACTCTATCTATCCCAATATACATTTAACACTTTAAAGTGCAGTGGGTTTACTTGTATATAACTATTTTTGGTAAACTTTTAACATAAAGACAAAAAAGAAAACCAAAACATAGGATAACTATCCCACTTGATCATTTGCATGCTTCTTGTCTATTTATATAGAACTCAGGCTAAAAGATCATCATCACACCACCACGACCCCCGTCGACATGTATCAGTATCACCACCCTGGAAGCGGTAGCGGCCACCAGGGCGTGGTGGCGCCAGAGCACGGAGCAGGGGACCAGTGTTTGGTGCGAGAGCAGGACAGGTTCATGCCCATTGCCAACGTGATAAGGATCATGAGGAAGATCCTCCCGCCCCATGCTAAGATCTCCGACGATGCTAAGGAGACTATACAGGAGTGTGTGTCAGAGTACATCAGCTTCATCACGAGTGAGGCCAACGAAAGGTGCCAGCATGAGCAGAGGAAGACGATCACTGCGGAGGACGTGCTTTGGGCCATGAGTAAGCTTGGGTTTGATGATTACGTCGAGCCTCTGACTCTTTACCTCCATCGTTACAGGTATGCTTCACTATTAGTATACGTATTAGTATGCTCTTAGTCTTAGTCATAATTTAAGATTAAAAATCTTTTTTCTCTTAATAAACTTGGTTGAAGCTGGAATTTTTTGTTTATTTATAAATGGTTCATACTAACAGTATGAATGATCTTCTGATGAACAAAAACGTCATTGTGCATAAAATTAACCCTTCCCCATATATAGTTTGCTTACCATTTGTTGCTGATCATTATTAAATCAAAAGGGCCGAACTGAAGTTGTTTGTTTATATACTTTGTTATTTTAACTGACTCGTGTATGGTTTCTTTGTTTGACACTGTGGATATCAGATTAGAAGCTAGTTATTATATCCTGGTTTTAACCTAAGATAAACTGATTACAAGTTTGCTAGGAATTGATCCATTCTCGGACATGAAATAACAGATTCAATCCTGGTTTAAAAGTAGTTGTGTGCTTTGAGGCAATAGCATGAAATTTTACTTCGTACACGGAGTGTCTGATCGAATCCAGACTATCCAGTCATGGACTTCGATACAACCCAATCATTAAAATCTCTAGTTGAGCTCCCTGTATTTGCTAACCAATCTTATTTGCTCTTATGAGAATTCTCCCTGCTGGATTTGGGTTTCATATTTCAAATTGCTCCTCAATCGAATGTCTCTTTGCATCTGGATATATTATTTGGGTGACATTGAGTGTGTATCTGGACTGTTTCGTCTCCAATCGCGATATTAATTAATTGGGTGGTTGCACCTTTGTGATTTGGTATCGTGCTAGATCTCTCGGTTCCAACGACCTGGTGTGTTATTAAATACTAAGCCTAATATCAAGTTGATCAAATTCTTCCCTGATGTGTTATATGTCCTCTCTAATAAACAATAAGCATATTGGTTGATCACAGGGAGCTCGAGGGAGATCGTGGCACAGTAAGGACGACTGATCCTATGGCACGATCACGAGCAATCGAGTTCAATGCACCAATGGGTACTATTCTGGCACCATTCGGTCCAATGTTCCATATGGGTCCTCCGCCTCATCATCCTGGCTACTTCGGACAATGCTCCACAACTACCTCGCCCATGAACGGGTTCATGATCAAGGAAAGCGGTTCCAATGTCGAAGGCGGCTCATCTCAGCAGGGTCAATGATATAGCCATTGAATTGGCTAGTGGTGATCATGGTTTAGTTTAGTTACCTTGTGTTTTCTTTGTGTAATTTGGAGTGTGAGTAGAACTTGTAGATGTACTTTAAGTTGTATTAGCTAGATCATGGAGCTTGCCCTAGTTTGCTAGCTAGCTGAACAATTTCCATTTCAACAATCCTGCCTAGTTGTCACGTATTTGGTTATTTCTAATCTGGATATTGCACTATCCTTACTAAAATACCGTTACTTTTCACTTCATCGCATCACCCCCACCCCATGACCATTTTTTCTCTAAAGGATATCGTGGTCATTTCTCCAAAAATTCAGCATTTTTCTTAACAAACATGATTGGTTTTTATGTTAGTTACTCCATCGTTTCAATTTATCTATCGTTTAAATCAAAACATACATGTTAAGAAATCTCAATGACATATCTTAATGATAAAAGAAAATTTCATTCGTATCCTTATCAATGATAAGTTGTTTAAGAATTATATTGAATGAGTCAAAATATAAAAAACATTAAATGTATGGAAAAAATTGACAAAAACTTTAATTTTTATGCAGATTATCTCAAACTATAAATATTTTGAAACTTCATTCAACTTCTCAAACAACGGATAAATTAAAAATGAGGGAGTAATTGTTTCAGATCAGAGAGAGTACCGTATCGTTTCAGGAAGTTTATGCTCCTTTCTTGTCACCAACTCCCCTCTGTTAAACTATATCAAAACCCACTCATATGAATAATATTCAACACACACGTAAAATTATCTCTCTAGTCTTTACATAAATTGTAAATACTATAAAATATAATCTACATACTTTATTATTGCATTAAATTCATCGTGAACACTACAAGGAAATATAGATAGCAATTGATTTTCACTTGCTTCCTTGATCATATGATAAACATTTCCTTCCTCTTATAGATATTTTGTAGCATTTACTTTTTGAAATTTTTGTGGAGAATTTTTTTTCACACAACCTAGAACTTTCTTTATCCTAAAATGTAACATTTAACTGTTTTTCGTCATTATTCATCAGATATTTTGAGGAGTTTCGTTTTTCGACTTAGAGATGTATCAAAATACGTCACTAATCTAGTTTCAAGTAACTTAAATTATTATTTATGTTTCACAATATATTTTTTAAAATTAATATTTATCATCTCACGACGTAAACGCAAATAATTAAAATGATACATGTATATTGCGATCAAAAAATAAAGCACATCTCCAGTACCAAGGTGCAATTCACTGACTCATCTCATATCCACTTATCTAAACCCTTAATTCTCATAAAAGATGAGGTCTTGAGTCAAAATATTCATCTATATTAGGACCAAAAAGTATTTAATCTGGGAGTCGGGACAGATGTATTCTGTATTGAGGCTCCAAGAGGGTAACAAAATAAATGCCGCTCTTTCAATCCCACTTTTATCCACGAGTCCGATTAGCTATCCTGTTCCGTTGAGCGCACACACTGCCAACAACATCACACATCTCACAAGTTACAACAAAAAACCACTCAAAACAAAACGCACACAACCCACAGCACACCTCACACCACGATAGAGGGAGAAACACACTCCATTCACCAGTGTAGAGAGAGAAACTTCGAACTCGACCAAAAAAGGGAAAACGAAACCCTAATCAGGTGAGACTTGCGTTGGCCGGAAAATCCTCCTCCTCGGCGGCGGCGGCGGAAACGGACGTGGTGGAGCTGGTGGAGTATCGGTGCGATGGCGCCGCAGCAGCAATCGAAGCAGCAAGTGCAGCTGAAGGAGCTGGGAGCGAAGCTCGAGTCGCCTCCCTCTTCCAAAGACTCTCTTCTCAAGCTCCTCAAAGTAAACAATTTCCTCTCCGCTCCTCTCCTTGATCTGTCCTCTTAGTATTTTTTGCGGTTCTTGCACGTTCTGATTTCGTTGGCTCGATTTGGTGTGAAGAAGGGTTTGATTTGAGATGGAAATGTGTCGATTTGGAGGCTGAGTGTGTGCCGGAATGTGAATTCTTGGTTTTAGAGCGGTGATTGTGGTGTGTTAGGGTGAGAGAAATGTGGAGTAGTTTTTTTTGTCATGGTTGGATTTCGATTATTTAGGGTTATGGAAATTGAGATGTACTTGTGCGTGGTGGTTGTGAGGCGATTAGAAGTCAGGGCATGGTGGGTGCTATGGTTATTTCGTGTTGGTTGATACTTGGGGGTTGGGATGATTAGGTGTAGGATGGGGTGGTTCGGTCCCGGGGTGCTCTTGCAGTTGAAATTTTGAAGATCTGTGTACTACTGATACAGAAGTTAAGGGTATTGAGGTATTTTGTATGGTTTTTGTGAGGCGAATAGAAGCTAGGGCATCTTGGTTGCTTCAGGACGAATTGGGTTTCTGTTAGAAATTATTGGAGGCTTAGTACAGGAGGCAATATGCAAGTTTGTTAGATTGGTCAACTGCATAATTTTCGAGTCCTTGGTGTGACACCAGATGCAATGTTTAATGGGAATGCTTGTTGTTCTGTGCGGATGAGCTCGTCAAATACTGATTTAAATAGGTTCCACACAAGGAAAAGTACTTGTCATCCTTTAGTTGCTAGTGGCATCACAAAAACGTGAAGGCAAAAAACCATGATTCTCAGATAAAGTTTCAAATTAGTAGATTTTGCCAAAAGCAGTGGCAGAGAGACAAAATTATGACTTTGTGGTTAATATTTGGACACATTGAACCTGAATTTGGTCATTACATACATACTTTGTTTCTGACAGCAAGGGGCTGGTTTACTTGCGGAAGTGGATCAATCCCCACCAGAGCCAATTCTAGAATCAATGCAACCATTCCTGAAGGCAGTTGTTAAACCGGAACTGCTTAAGCACCTAGATAAGGATGTCAGACTCTTAGTTGCATCTTGCCTTTGTGAGATTACTCGGATTACAGCACCTGAAGCTCCTTACAGCGATGAAATCTTGAAGGTGAAATCTCCCTGAAACACTGGTTTCAATGAACCAGATCACTGTATCAATCTTCTTGGCATACTTATCAATATTCTTCTGTCTTGCAGGATATTTTCACCTTGGTTGTTGGTACTTTTAGTGGTCTGAGCGATACTAGTGGGCCATCCTTTGGAAGGAGGGTCATCATCTTGCAAACTCTTGCAAGATATCGGTCATGTGTCATGATGTTAGATCTTGAATGTGATGATCTAGTGCGTGAGATGTTCAGGACATTCATTGCCGTTGTCAGGTACAACTTCTTGTCGAAAGCCTTATCAGTCTATGATGGTATTTTTTGAGGTCTTTTCTTTTCATTATTCTCTTGTGCAGATAAGTAAAACTTCGACTTAGATGAATTTGGTTGTCGTGTTGGTATCTCAATAAGAAACTATAAGCTCTTAAGAAATGGAAAGAAGAGTGCAGTATTCCAATAGTCTAGGACATGATGTGATGTTGAATCACAATTCCATATATTTCACGTGTAAGTTTTGTTAGCCTTAAGCATGTGTTGCATTTTCCGGTTTTTTTTTTTTTTTTTTTTTTTTTTTTTTTTTTTGGCCTTAATTTGGTGTTCTCTCTTTTGTTCTCTTTTTCCTCATTGGGCATGTTCTTGTTAAAGTACTTACTCATTCAAAAATAATGTGTAAGGTTAACTGTGCCCTTTGTGTGCACTTAAGCCACTGATTGTCCAGTTTCTGGATTTTATTCCCGTTAGAGTGCGGAACAATTTGGAACGTGAAGGGAAAGCTCCTTGTTCAGATAAACTTCATTGTAGCATGCGCATGTTCATGACTATCACTGACCTATATGAAGGCACAAGGAAAAGAAGAATCAGCTTTCAGAAGCATGTATTGGTGGCCATAGTGATTTATGATTTGTTTTTTTTGTTTTTTTTACGTCAAGTAACATTGGCAATTCCGAAGGAAATTTATAGATTTCAATTCTGTCCTCATTGTACCTATGGTGTCTATCAAGTCTGTTTGCATACAAGGACTATTAATAGGCATGATTCTCAGCTCAGTTATGTTATCACTTATAACATGCCATGCCTTAGCCATCCACTTTTCCCAACCATTTTAGACCTGTCTGGCTTGGAAATATTTTCCGAATGATCGAATTGGCAACTTATCATCCAGTCTGTAACTCGTCAGATAGTGAACACAATCAACTGTTCTAGTATCAGGATCACTTCAAGTTCTTGCCTGCATTTACTTCCCTCGCTCTTTGCTATCTTGAATTCTTCTCCAATCATGTACAGGGATGATCATCCTGAAAGTGTTTTGTCATCAATGAAGACAATTATGGCGGTTCTTATCGAAGAAAGCGAGGAAATTACTGAGGATCTTCTCCTCATTTTACTTTCTACGTTAGGTCAAAATAGAAAGGTAAGAACCTTCTCTTCTTATTTTAATTTGATGTGTTATCTTCTGATTGGTTGCATTTGGTGTCTTTTTTTATTTTTCTCTTTTGATATTATATTGATGATTTAATGGTTAAACTACTCCCTTGCGTGTTGGTAATATTTTTGTGTTCTTTTGTTCTCAGGATACTCCAAAGGCTGCAAGGAAGCTGGTTATGGGTGTCATAGAAAATTGTACAGTGAAACTTGAACCTGTTGTAAAACAGTTCCTTATTTCATCAATGTCTGATGATAGTGGGTCTTCAAAGGTTCAGATTGACTACCATGATGTTATATATGATCTTTACTGCTGTTCACCATCAATTCTATCTGGAGTTGTTCCATATATTACAGGAGAGCTATTGGTAAACACCAAACTTAGTTTTCTCATGTTATATTTTCAATCAAGTAATGCAAACCAGCTTTGATATGCATATCTAGCCTGAAAGTCCATACAATAACTTTTTTTCATTATCTTGTCAGGAAATACGCATGCAAAAAAGCATTGTGCTATTTTGATTTATTATCTAAATCTAGAAAGAATCGGTAGCTGTTGCCTTGTTTTCTTTTGTGGGGTTATGTTTAATACCTTGGGAGTCGATAGTTTTTCCTCTGCATGAAAGTGCAACTCCTATGCAGCAGATGTTGCGGAACTTGCAATTTTTTTATTTTTTATTTCGATGGCTGATGAAAATGCCCTCAAAAGGGTTACAAGGATCTTCATGTACATGGTATTTAGTATCCAAAGATCATCGAAAGAGCAATTTGGAAATGTTATCCACCCATGCTTTGAACCCATCTAAGGTATTACATGGTAGAACAAATTGGCATGTGTATTAAGTGCAGTTTAACAATGGTGATAACATAGCAAACAAATAAATTTGATACTTTCTTCAAAATAAAATGCAAATGATAAAATCAAGCTGATTGTCCAAAATGGGAAAGGATTCTTGCGTGACTTGCTCAACAAATCTGACATGGTTCGTGCTTTGGAGTTATTACTTTTATTTTTCAACTCTGTATCGATGACTTGGATGCCAATTCGATTTCATATTTTTCTGTCTATCTATGCAGAACTGTCATTGTTTCAACATTTGAAAGAGCTTATATTATTTGTTTGTACTTTTTTTAGTTTTCTATATATGTTACGGGAAGAGATGAATTAGTTTAGAGGTTCTGAATTTCAAAGGATCTTGGCAAGCATTCTGTATTCTTCCAATTATACCTTCTTTTTTTCCACTGAAGTTTCCTTGTGCTTTATGTGCTAGTCTGCTATTTGGCTTGGCAAAAGCGTACTTCCCTGTTTTAGTATTTTGAATTCCTTTTTTTGAGGTACCATTGCTGCCTTCTTTTTCTTTATTTCTTTCTTTTTCATATTTCCTGCTTACTAGTTGCATGAATTATTTTCTTCTAAGTGGTTGCATTGCTTAAGTGAATTATTTAGATGTCTGTCCGACTGCCCATAGAATATTTAATGGTTTAATTCCTATGTGATTGACTCCCATCTCAATTGCTCCTCACAACTGTCTTTTGCAGACTGATAAGTTGGAAACCC
>JAOVYX010020580.1:0-16860 GCA_035668315.1 Drosera spatulata | reverse complement strand
CGTATCACAGCTCTTCAATCATCTTCTCCCCTTTTATAGCAAGAGAAAAAAATCCTCTCAAATCAGGAAGAGGAGGCATATGAAATTCCTCCACCTGATAAAGACAAAGGCGGCTGAATGAGGACAAAGGCGGCGGCGGCTAGTGGTGGCGGCGGCTGGTCAAAAACGGTGGCCTGTTTGAGTCACCATCAATATGATCATCGCCGTCTCTGTTTGTCGTCGGCCATTGCTTGTCTTTGCTCAATGTAAGCCGCCGACCATGCCCGTCTCTGCTCACCGCCGACCACCGTCCACGGTCGGTCACTGTTGACGAATCATAATCGTCGTCCTATATATGTCAACCATCACCACTATCCACCTTTTTTTTTTCTTTTTTCTTTTTTCTTTAGTCATTATCATCCTTGTGTTATCAAACACAAGCATAACATAGAAGGATGAGATATATAATTTTCAGAAACAATAGTACAGGAATTGTTTTTTCACTAATAATGAGGCCTTGTCCTATAATTTATACCAAATGAGACCTCAAGGTTGGTTTGTTTGAAGGATTGGATTATAGCGGGTAACTTTATCTTAGATAATTCTACCCCCTATGCAGGGATAATTTAAAAACATCCCTCCCCTCCCCACTAATTTACCCGTGTAATGGAATTATTTGTCTTTTTCAAGGATTAAAAAATCCAATTATATATCCAAAATACAAGAGATGATTGGGTCAATAATATTTATCCTTCTTAATCCTGACGTTGTCTCTGTAACAAACTGAGAGTGAAAGGACGAGTTTCTTACCCATGAGTGAATCCTTTCTTGTCAAAATATGTCTGCATGGTCTTCTTTCAAACTTTTCTTCCTAGTTTCTCATCGACCTCGAAACACCCAAAAAAACACCTAAATTCGATTGTTTCCAGAATTCATTCACCCTTGCACGCCAAAATCACGCTTTCAGGGTAGCTTTATTTTCCATTCATTCAACTATTTTCGAATCGTATGATTTTTAATTGTAATCTGTTGATTTTGAGTGTGATTTTTGCGGAGGGTAACTGTCATGCGGTTTGGTGGTCGCAATGGGAACGGTCGTGGCCGGAGTTGGTGTGTAGGTTTTGACGAGTGACGACCGGGAATGTGTCCGGCACCGGTGACCGGCAGTTGACCGAAACTTTGAGTTCGTGGTTAGGTCTAATAAGAGGAAACCCATGCTTTGCACTGAGAGAAAAAGCAGTGGAGATTATTTTCAATAATGCTCAATGTTATTATTTAATTGAAACGCTTTTTTTTTATTTTAAAATAAATGAAATATTTTTATTTTAGATGATTTTTTAATATAAAAAATATCAAATCAATTTTATCTATTATAGTATATCCATTAACTCCTCTCACAATTGTCACAGTAAATCTATTATAGTATATCCATTAACTCCTATCATTAAAAAAATTTCCTTTTTTATCAAAATACACACAAATTCAACACGTACATAAATTTTCGTATGGGACAAAGAGAGTACTTCATGGATGATAGTTGTAGCAAAACTTCTATATTTTCGTATCTTTTTTTTCCAACTTACCTACAACGATTTGACAATTTCATTACTCCATTTATATTTGGTGGACATTGGTTTTCCTTACTAATAATGTAACAAATTTTTGTTACTAATTTTGAATTAAAATATACTATCTTCGTCCAATAATATAACCAACAGTTTAATCCGAAAAATAAATTTATGTGTGTGCTGAATTTTTATTGGATTTGATGAAGAAGAAGTATTATTTTAGTGATAGTGGGGTGTAAGTAAGATTTATGAAATAGAATGAGAGAGGAGGAGGAAGAAGGCGGTGAGTGTATTATAACAGATGATGATTTGTTTTGGTGTTTTTTATGTGAAAAGATTACTAAATATGATATGTTGATTATATTTTGGAATAATCCGAATAGAAAAATATTGTCTATAATATAAGATGGAGGGAATACCACTTAAAACTATTACTAGGATTCACATAAACTTGTGAAAAATGATGTTTTATGGGTCCGTAATGCGAGCTAAAATTTGGCTTGATACGTGCGTCTGGTTTTGTATTGTAAATAAATTGAGACAAAAAGAATACCTCATATGCGCATTCTTATGATAGGATTAATAAGTAAGTTGAATGAAAATAATACTATTAACACTCAATGCAAGTCTTAGCGGTGAACAAGAGACGACAAAGAAAACAAACTTTTTCAATGGCAATTATAATTCCTACATTCCAATACAAATGTAATATTTTGATTTTGTATATTTATTGATAAAAAGTTCGATACGCGTCGTACAATGATCAAACATAATTTATCAAAATATTAACGTATAACACTAATAATAATTTAAATTGTATTTTTTTTAATTTTGAGTGAATGACGTAATTTTCTTACTTCACAAAGACTAAAACAAAATTTCATAAAATGCGTGTGGTGGATAGTAAAAAAATCAAATCAAACTTTACGTTTATTTTGTGACGGTGCATGACTTATATATTTGAAAATTCAAAACAATAATATATAATATAACATGAAATATAAAAAAGATCAAAAAAATTAATAAATAGAGTACTATTTTTTAGTTATTGTGCACAATATACAATGATCATTTTTATTTGAGAAAATTGCCTATTAATCATTAAACCTTAAAATATTTAACAATTGATCATATTCCATTATCAAAAGACTTTAAGATCACAAAACATTCCTAAAATAAAACCAATAATTTAGGGATGACTTCTTCATAAATTAATTTTGAAAATAAAATCTATCAATAATTTATACTTTTTATTTAAGACGAACCATACTAAAAAAATTAAATTATGCATGCTACTAATTTTAAATTTAAATTTTCTTCAATGCAAAGGTGAAGCAAGCAGAAGCAACAAAATCATGTGAGAAGAGTTTTTTTAATTGATCAAATATATATTTTAAGTAAATATTAAAGTTTGATTTGAAAAATAAAAAATAAAATTTGATTAATATTGCTGGAAAATGGTATCCAAAAGTGACAAAACCACATGCGCGAAGGAACCGTCGGAGACTCCGAACAGGATGACACGTAATATGACAAACCTATAAATAAGAAAAGATAAAAGAAAATTTTAGGAATTATATTATTCATGGCAAGCAGGACAACCATTCTCCATTCTCCTTGAGGATATACTCTCTCTCCGATCTAAAATATAGAAAATAATTTGATTCGGATTTATGTGTATTAAATTATATGAAATATGATGAAAAAAAAATATTTTTTTGGTGATAATGAGGTTTAGTGTATCAATTATGAGAATAGATAATGAATATATTGTAGCAGATTATGATTGTTTTGATATTTTTTTATGTGAAAAGATTATTAAATATAATATTTGTATATTTTTTAGGAAGATCCAAATAAAAAAAATATTACTTATATTATGAAATAGAGGGAGTATTAGAAATGTGTCATGTGTTTTATGCTAACTTTTGATGGCCATCATATTTCTCCCTCTGTCTCAAAATGATCGTAACATTTTGATTTGACATATGTATCGATGTAAAGTTTGACACGTATGTAACGACGATGAAACGTACTTTTTATAAATTTATCATAAAACTTATATTCATATATATAAAATGATACAAAATATGTATATGTTGTAATTATTATGGGACGGAGTAAATATATGTTAAGAGTCGGTTTGGAATTGATACAACTGTTTTTGTTTTATTTTTTTGATTGATTGATAAGATAAAATTAGGAGAGAATTATCAATAAATTTCTAAAATCAAACTTATTTTTTAATGGATGAATTGTTAAAAAATTCGAATGGAGATTTTTCTTATGTTTTGATCCTTATTTCAGTTTTTAAAGTTTATATGTATAAAATTATAATGCACATGAGTATGATATATAATTTATAGAATGTTTATTTATAATTCATAAATTAAAATGAGGATCAAAACATAAGTGAAAGCTCTGCATATTATTTTCATCCAATTTGTCATAATTAAGATTTTTTAGTTAATAAGTTTTCAATCACAACTGGTAGTTGATGCCCTCGTGTCCCGCGAGATGCATTCTTCAACTTTACGTGACTAGATTGATATGATGCCTCGACTTGTTAGGCATTTGTTTGGGAGTTGAGCGATTTGCGTTGTCTTTGTCGTCCGACAATATACTATACAGTACCGGAGCCAGAGTTTTAAAGTAGTGGGGGCGAAGTCACCTAATTATTTGACAAAATATGTTCAAGTGTTAAACGTAAAATGTTTTATACCATCAGCATAAGTCTACCATTCAGTTTACTATATACAGACAATTTTCGTATTTCTTAATAGGTAAGTATGATTTGAGAAACTATTGCTTTCATAGTAGGAATATTAACTGCTATGTGCTTTTTATAAATAAAATAGCATAAAAATTCCCATACTCCACGTAGATGTCTAAGTATAAAAAAAGAAATTCGCACAGGTAAAGCACTTATATCATGCAAATTCACCAATTTGAAGTATTTAGACAATCATTTCTGACTATTTAGGAAAAAACTTTGAAGATAAGGGACACCAAGAACACAAAATAAAGACACAATTTGAGAGTGAAAAAGACACTCTACGGCAAGTCCAACCATGAAAATCAAATAAGTATAGTTATTATTATAATTTGATATCGAAAAGTGATTTTGGAATCAATTATACAACTTACGTTCCAATGCTTGCTTGTAATTTAGAACAATATTAGAGTCAATTCAAATTCAATTGCGTATTCATTGTTGAATTAATCCAATTTAAATATAAATAATCAAAAAAATAAACAAAATATTGACATGACAGCTATAGTTACACTTATATTTGGTATCAAATTTGAAACCAAATTTATCTCAGTTTATTTTGACATCGATTTTAACTCATGATAAATCCTGCTTTTATAATTTGATATCAAAATATAATTATAATAATATACATAATTCATTATTTGACTTGCGCTAATGGAGCAATTGATCTAATTGACAAGCTTACTGGACTTTTTCACTCTATTAGCTTAATATCTAAAAGTTGAGTGGGAACGACTCGCCCCGCTGGGGACTTGGTAGCTTCGTCTCTGGTACTATAAGTTGTTGTGAGGTGTTTTCTTCATGGTAATCACAAAAGTTTCCATGTTTCTAGTTGGTTAAATGTTTAAATGCTAAATTATTTAGGGTAATGTGACTTTCTAATGCTGTTATAGTGGTTTATTTCTCATTATTTTGCCAGACGTCTTCATGGAGTACATGATATATGAAATGATGACTTAGATCTACTGATCAACCCTCATCATTCATGTTAAGATTTTATTGAACATTTATTCATAGCTTGGGAGAAACATTCTTCTTCTAAAGAGATACCCGCATAAAAGTTTCAGAAACGGTATGCAAATGCCATAATGCTCGTCAAAGAACTTGAGTATGGGAATAGATGGGAGGAGGGAATTGACACTTGTATTTTATTATGGAGAAAAAGGACGGCAGCAACCGCACAATTTTCGCTGCATCCCCATCATCAATTTTGCATCAGGTTTTTGTAAAGAAAAAAATAATCTACATTTAAAATTTTTGAAAACGTAATAGTTATTTTTTAATTTTGTGAGCCCCTTTAATTATATTTTAAAAATTGATATTTTACTATAAAAAAAACTTTTTTGAGAAAGAAAATAAAAGCGACAGGAAAAATCCGTCGCAAACAATATGAAGAAAAAAAAGAAAAAAAGAAAAAAAGAATCTACGACGAAAAATCAATATCCGTCGTAATTTATTATAAATATTACGACGGATGCCGTCGAAAAATTGAATAGGCAAAATTCGTTAATAATTTTTAAAATGAAGTTTATGCGACGGACTCTGTCGTAAATTCACCTTTTATGATAAACATTTTTTCTCAAATTTTTTCTAAGTGTTGTGAAGATGTTATCCAGCGACGGATCCGTCACAGATCCGGGAAAATATGATGTTTATTTTATTATACGATATTATGTTTAAGTTTATTACGATAAAATATATCGAAATGTGTGATAAAAGTTTTTCATTAACATTGTACGTTTTATGTCAATATATATTATATTATGAATTAATTTATTGTACCTAAGTTGTAAATGTATCAAAGATAAGATATAAGTGGTGGCATTATTAATATTTCGACTAATTGTTATTTTTTCAATAATGAGATAAATGATTTGTATCTCGTTTAATCGGTTGTGATATTTGAATGATGAATGTATGATTTTTAAGGTTCGGGGATACGGTTCAGGGTTAGGGTCAGGATTAGGGTTTAGGGTTTTGATTAATTTTGTAATTATATTACTGCGACGGATTCCGTCGCAATTGTCTTACATTGCGCAACGGATCCATCGCTAAATACTTTTTCAAAACAGAGCTTTGTCACATATAAAACATGCAATAATTATGTTACAAGTTTAAGTTTGAAATCATTAAATCAAATTAAGATAATTACAAGTTAAAAGTTTTTTTTTATACATTTTAATGTGGTATTTGGAATTATTAGAGTTATATGTTGTACATAATATATTAGGATCAAAATAAGGTGTCACACCAGAAAAAAAGTAAAATCAATTAATTATTGATAGTACAATTATACTTTGATCATTACGATTGCTTAAGAGTGTAAAATGTATCGATAAAGCTTAATGATGTTTTCTTAAGTAACATCATTTGCGATGGATTTCGTCGCAATTATGTTTGAATTTTTGATTCTTTAATTTTTTTTGCGACGGATTTCCATCGATGAATATGTTTATATTTTTTAAATTCTAAAACATTATGTCGCGGCGGATCCGTTGCAGGAAAATATTTGAGTCTGCGATGGACTCCATCGCAGAGGTAGGTTAATTATTTGAAATCAGTTTGCGACGAATTTCGTCGCATACTGAACTATATATGTTTAGGGAGATTGCCTCCCCTTCCTTCTTTTCATTTTCTCTTCCTTCTTTCCCTCCTCACTTTCCCGACAACCCGCTTCCCACCGATGTCGCCATCCGTCCGCCGTCGCCGAAAGCAGCCTGCCGTCGCCATCTGCCCACTGCTCGAAGCCGCCTGCTGCTCGATGTTAGCACCGTCATCGCTGCCGCAGAGCCACCGTACCACCCCGACGCCAAGCCGCCGCTCCCCTGGTATCCGTTGCCATGCTGCTGCACTACTTCCAAGTCATGCCGCCGCTCTCCCACGAATTTTCCCAGATTCGGTTTGAGGTCCATGTTATTTTTTTTTAATTAATAATTCTCATTTGTTAATTACTCATGTATTGCATGTTGGAATTCATGTTTGATGTTATGCAATTTGAACATAATTAGTATCGGAATTTGATGATATAGAATATGATTATGGTTGGAATTGGGGTTTGTGATTGTGGTTGGAATTGGGATTTGTTGTTGTGGAATGGGATTATGGTTGGAATTGGAATTTGATGTTATGGATTGGGATATCATTTGGGATTGGGGTTTGATGTTATGAAACTTTGCATCAGATTAGAGGAGTTAGGTTTATCATTTCTTGCATATCCAATTAGGTGCAATATCAAGAGAATGCAAATTCCAATTAGGTGCAATATAAGTTCTCCCATAATGCCCAAATAATGATCACATTCAACAATATTCATTCTGTATTAGAGCAAATATTATAATTCAAGTGCAAATATATTTTTTGTAAAATAACTGCAAATATGACCTTTGTGGACAAAATGATCATTGTTTTTTACTTTTATGAATTGAAGCAAAATGATCCAAGTATTATAAATAAACTTAGAAGTTACATCTAACTTAGAAGTTACATTTTGCAAAATTGTCCACGTATTATAAATCAATTGATGCTTGAAATTGGTTTTAATATAGAAATTGGATCGATATGGAGTTGTATCGATCTTGGATGTATGAACGATTCGATGGACCGCTTTTGAGTCCCCGATTTATTGAAAGGATCGAAGAGTTTGTACAAAATGTTCTTCAAAACGACGAGGGTTATTTCCCGTGACGTTTAAGATGTCTTTGTACAAAATGCAAGTATGGGAGATTTCAAATGGTGAATGATTTGAAGTATCACCTAATTACTAGGGGATTCAGGAAGAATTATAATGTTTGGGTGTATTACGGCGAACAAAGGGGTACGGTATCTCAAGTAAATTGTTCATGAATAATTTCGAAGACATGCTAGTAGATGCTTTTTTACCAGAATATTATGAAGAGACCGAGGCTGCGAATGAACATGCAAATGACGAGGGTCCCCCTTATGAATCCAAGCATTATTTTAACATGTTGAATGCCTCGTAGTCTCCTCTGTTCGATGGTTGCAACTTGTTTTTGTTGGCCGTTGCTTCTCGGCTTTTGAGTCTGAAATGTGAATATAACCTATCTCATAGAACGGTGGATGGAATTTACAAATTGTTAAAGGACGTGTGCCCTCCTGATAATATCATGAAGGACGGGATGTATGACATCTAGTCTCTCATGAAAAGGTTGTATCTACCTATAGAGAAGATTGATTGCTGTTCTAATGGTTGGATATTATTTTGGAAAGATTATGAGGACTTGGAAAGATGCTCCATATGTAATGCAGACCGCTATAAGGAGAAGAGTCATTTTGAGGGTCGTCCTGCTGTGAGTGTTTTGCAATATTTTCGACTAACTCCTAGATTGCAGCGGTTGTATCCCAATAGCTCCACCAATGAGAACATGATTTGACATGCCTTTTTACGCCGATCTGATGAAGTGATGGCACACCCTTCTGACAGTGATGCTTGGAAACACCTGGATCAGAGTTTTTCATACTTCGCAACGGAGCCACACAATGTTCGTCTAGGACTTTGCACCAATGGTTTTGCACCGTTTGGAAAGTCAGGAAAAGAGCATTCTTGTTGGACCGTCATTCTCACACCTTACAACCTTCCTCCTAGTATGTGTATGAAGAGACCATACTTATTCCTGAACATGATCATTCCTGACCCAAAGAGTCCTAAAGAAAATCTGGATGTGTACTGATTGAGAAGTTTCGAATGCTGTGGGAGGTAGGAAAACCCACATACGACTTTCATAAGTGTTAAACCTTTCAGATAAGGGCTCCTTTGCTTTGGACCATCAGCGATTTTCCTGTATATGGCATGTTGTTTGGTTGAAGCATTACCGGTCGTTTGGCTTGTCCTCATTACATGGAGAGGACAAAGTCATTCTACCTCAAGAATGGGAGGAAACATTCATGGTTTGATTGTCATTGTCATTTTCTACTATATGTATTTCACCGAAATGGAGGAAATGTTCCAATTGAGAAGAAGAAGAAGAAAAATAAAAGAGGACACAAGAAGCTCACACTTGACGATCGAGATGTCCAAGCAGCTCATAGAGATATTTTGAACAACAACGAGCTTATTACGCCATTTGAGAGGTATTTATTCCAAGTACTAATCAAATGTGAATATGTAATGCTCAGAAATACACAGAAAGAAGTTTATCTTTATTGATATATGTCCCGTATATGATAGGCTATTTGAGGAGGACATGTTTAGAAATGGTTCAGTGAACACAACCGAAGAAGCATGGACCAAGGGTCGTCTTATTTGGCCGGTTTGGTTGAAAAATCATGTGATGTGGCTCCAAGGCAATGAGATCATCAAAGCAATAGTTTCTGGACCTGCGATTTATGCGAACAAGTTCAAACAATATGTGGTGAATAACTTTCTTTTCGACACATACAAACGTGAAAAAGGAAAAGCAACGGCTAACTGGGGGTTGTGCGTGAAAGAGGATGATGATCTGGACTATTACGCGATCCTCATTGATATTGTCAAATTTCAATACATAGCCCTAGGATTTAGAAGTCTGGAAGCAGTCTTATTCAAGTGTGAGTGGTTTGATTCAGTCTCGGGATTGAATGTTCATCCTAGCTATGAGATTGTGGACATTGATCAGACCTCAAGATATGGATGTCTTTATGATCCTTTTATCCTCACCACACAAGTTATCCAGGTCTACTACGTTCCTTATCCAGTGTGTGCACCACGACAATCCAAGTGGTGGGCAGTCTTCAAAATAAAATCAAGATCAACAATTCATGCATCGGAAGCCATGAAAGATGCATAACAAGAAGACTTGAGTTTGAATCCATCTATTGTTGAAGCTTTGGATCAAGATGATGAGATAGAAGAAGAAGAAGAGGTAGAAGAAGAGAAGACGAGACTGAAATAGAAGAGGAGGATGATGAAGCAGAAGAGGAGGCTACAGAAGAAGAGGAAGAAGAAGAAGATGGGGAGGATGATCAGAATGATGATGATGGGGAGGATGACGATGTAGAGGAATAAAGGTTTTCCTAATGGAAAACTGTTTTTCAAAATATAAAAATCACATAAGTTTCACACTTGTAATGAATCCGTCATATCAAATTAACACAAGCTAAAATATTTTATAGTATTTCAGATGTCTTCTTCTTCTGGATTCAGAGACAGACGTGAAGCCTCTCGTGGAGGCTTAGGATCTCGTGGAGCGTCAGGCTCCCGTGGAGGGAGGCGCCAGGATCGAGGTTCCGATCCTGACAATGAGATCACTTCACGGGCAGCACATTGTGATGCTTCTAAGTTTGACATCATGGCACCAGCCCCAGGATTTCTGGATCAGTTTCGAGAGCCAACGGAGGCATCTCAGCCATCTTCACGGGTATCTATCGCCGGCCAGTCATCTAGAGGTGGTAGTAGACGTTCTCGTGGATCTCACAGGACAGATCCCGATCCTACCAATCCTCTACATCCTGATACACATTGATATGAATTTTTTCATGTTTTGATCTTTATGATTTTCTTTCATGTTTTCTTTCTTTCTATGTCTCCTAATATCATTATCGTACTTCAAATCATTTGTAGGTTTTATCATGGTAATGTAGCTAGAGGGAGTTGCTTCATTCCAGGCTTTCTAAGAGGAGCCATGGATGAATTTTGGAGAGGTCCCCACGGTTATTCGGGATCGTATGTTTGGATTTTTTCGGATATGTGTTTAAGTTTAATTTTTCATTCGTTTATGTTCAATTTTTTAGTTCTTTTGATATATATAGTTTATAAATTATTTTTTCTTTATTGTAGACTTTGTTTACTTGGGATTCCTCCTTGGATTCCCAAATACGTGCAGCTTGGGAGGACAAGTTGAATGCGCATATGTAGGACTCAATATACAATGCGCGACTGGTCCTTCAAGGCAGCGACGACATTGAAGCATTCCAGCTCCTTGGATCAGTGCCGATGTTGCTATCCGCCTCATCGAGCGATACGGCATGTCCGATGACATCTTGGAGAGATCGAGAATTAACACCAGGAATCGATCTCAAGGACATCGCACACAAACCCAGGGTTGTGTGTCCACCCTCGCCGTCGCTGAGACAATGATAAGTATTCACATTTAAGTTGAATTATTTGACATCGTCTGTTTCACAAAATGTTGTCATATTAATCTTTTGAAATATTTTTTAGGAGGTTGGTCTGAAGAGAAAGGCGACGGAGTTTGAGATCTTTGTGGAGACCCATGAGAAATTGGGTACTTCAAGCAATGTGGAGGCCATACTAGCAGGAAATCACTAGCTGATATTCCCATGTCCGACGAGACGGCTACTCATTTTCGGGTAAAAACTTTAAAGGTATTTATTTCAGTACTTGTTACCTTTATAATTATAAATTTTTTTAACTAACTCGTTATTATGAAATTCACAGGATTCATTTTTGGAGCGATTCGCTCAACATCCAGTGTCGCAGGCCGGCTCATTTAGGGATCCAGAGGCCTCCTAGTAGCAGCTTGCAGCCGTCGCTTCCCAAACATGCATCGAGGTGGCAAAGCCACAGAAAAGAAGGGTTTACGGTACTCGTAGAGTCAGGTGTCTGCTATCTTCAAGTCATAGTCACAGTCTGTTCGTGACTCTGAAGTATCACTGAAGAAGCATGAGTTGTTGCAGCAGCAGGCAATGAGCGGATGGACGAGATGGGCGCGAACCCCGATTCCACTTGTCAGGCAAAGGCTGGCACTGGTATGTCTAGATTCCCTCCGGGTCCAGGTGATGATTCCTGCCCTCTAGACCATCGACATCATTAAACCGACAACAAAACATACAATAGCATTGGTGTTAAATGTATCATATATTAGATATGATGTATTTATGAAATTAAATGGAAAGTAATCATGAAAAAGAAGTTATTATTTGGTATTGAAAAATTTAGAAATTGTGAGAACCGACACTTTTAGCGACGGATGCTGTCGCTAACATGTTAATTTGAACACTATTGGCGACGGATTCCGTCGCTAAGTGGAGTGGTGTATAAATTAGGTTTGTATTTTGCTAAGGCAGAAATCATCTTATTTACAGACGGACGCCGTCGCTAACTAGCTTTGTACATACATTAGAGACGTATCCGTCGCCAAACTTAAGTACACAAAATGTTCATTTTTTCCTAAGGCATTAATCATCTAACTTAGCGACGGAATCCGTCGCTAATTCTTGTACAGAAACCTAATTAGCGACGGAATCCGTCGCTAAGAATGTCAGCCTTTCAGCGACGGAATCCGTCGCTAAGGATGCGGACAACGAAATTTTCATTTTAGCGACGAAAAAGTCAATCCGTCGCTGATTTTTCTCATTTTAGAGACGGATCCGTTGCTAAATTATGTTTTAGAGACGGATCCGTCGCTAAAAACATAATTTAGCAATGAAGTTTTTAGCGACGGACTGTTTCCGTCGCTAATCCGTTGCTAAAATACATTAGCGACGGATGTTTTCGTTTTAACGACGGAAAAATTCCGTAGCTAAAACGAAGAATTTTTATAGTGACTATCACCAAAAAAAATATTCGTTCTTCATCAAATTCCACACAAATTTAACACACACATAAATTTACGTGTCAACTCAAACCGTGACCTATATTATAGAACGGATGGAGTATTTCTTAATGATCGAACCATATTGATCATCTCCTCGTGATTATTTTTATGATACAAGTTAATCCAAATGGAAAGGAACACATCCATCCATGTAAAATAAATTGTTTTTTGATATCTTTAGATATCGAATCCCAACCCCATTCAACATACCAGTTAATCCAAAAAAAAAAAAAAAAGACCTCACAGATTGAAAAAGAAAATCGTGTGAAAAAAAAGAAGGTTAAACTTGTTGGATTCTTACCACAAAAGATAAACATGATATCATAGGCAAATTTTATTCCGTGTTACAGATACGTTTAGTGAAATTACGTGGATTATTATCTCCGTCATGCTATGTTATGAATTGGAGAAGCTCCCTGGAAATTATAATTAGGGATGCGAAGGTCCCACGAAACAAGGACAATGGGTGTAGTAATGTGCGCAAAACAAGGTGTGAACATTAGAATATGCTTTTAGTAGGTCCAATATTTGGCTTTTTTCTTTTTTGGTCGAAACTAAAAGGCCAATGTTTGGCATTATATTAACAGTTTCGTCACACATGGGCGTGTCAATGTGGGGATTCGTTCCTTGTCTGGGACAATGGACTTGGTGGTTAAAGTCAAACTAATACTCCGTTAATGAGACTCTTGTTTGTTTTCTGCATTCTTTTAAATTTAAATATGCGAAAAACATATTTAACTTTTCTGGAATAATAAATCGTGATTGGGATCATTAATAAATCGTGATAGATGATTCTCATTAAATTTTAAAATATTATTGGATTCTTATATCATTAAAAAAATTACATTATTTTATCATGAAATTGAATTTAAAAAAATTCATAAGAATATCAATTACATATTCTCTGTTAGCTTTAAATAAATGAAATCATTTTAATATGAAACATCATTTAAAAGAGTTGATAAAAGGATCATTTATATATTTTAAAATTTAGAGGGATCGTACGTCACTGTTGAATACTGGAAGGAGATTTTATGTTATTCTTCCTTTAAATATTTTAAAAAGCAAATGCAACAATTTAATTAGGGTAATTCCCAAAAAAATACAAAAAAAAACCCAAAACATACAACATGGGAAATAATTCTCTTCCACGACAATTTCAATTATCAAATCAAAACCATCCAAACTCACAAGGACGCACTATCGAAAAACATTCCAATTCTAAATCAAAATCCAAAACCAATTCAAATCGACTCTCGAATCCAAATCGAGAATCAAATTCGATTCAACTCAACAATCTCATAAAACATACGGGTCTCAACAACAATTTCAACCAAAAAAAGGTAAAATTGATAAAGTAGGGTTTCATTGTTCGAATTTTTGAAAGAAAATTGATATCAGATTGATATATCCATGAATTCATGCATGAATTCAATCGAAATAATTTTAGATTAAACACTTGTTCTGTTTATGATTTTTAAACTGATTTACTGTTTTGAAACAGTACGTTAGAACAAATCAAACTGTGCGTTAGTTTAATTTTTTTTTCAAAAAATTGTTCAAAATCAACCCAACAACAAAAAAAACAAACCAGAACGATTGGTGATCGTTTACACATTCACAAAATCATCAATTTACTCGTCCCTCGCATGCTACTCGACTTCACATGCTTCCAACAGCTCTCCCCAAACCTTCTTCCCCTTTCCCTTCCTCGATGGTAAATTCTATCAGTTTGTTGAAATTTACCCATCTCATGAATCATCACGTCTTCTTTCCCTTCCTCGATGAGGCTTTATTTTCATTTGAAGAAAATGAATGAGACGGTGATGATGAAAGTTAAAACACATAATGGGAGGGTTTGAGGATGGGAGAAGAGGTGAAGGTGAAGGAGACGATGGTGGTGGTCAGAGCGGGGTGGTGGTGGTCGGAGAAGAGGCGATAAGGACGCAGATGTGATGTGATGTGATGGCAGGAGAAAATTTGAAACTGTATGAATGTTAAATATTTTATCGAATTGTATAAAATGAAAATTATTTTGTAAAACATATATCATAGAAAAATGTTCTGATTTAATTATGCGTGTTTATTGAAAAAAAAAACTTTAATTCATACCGTGAAATGATTTAATGACACTTTTCAAAATATATCATTATCATTTATGTTGTATAGAATAACATGGTTTTTTTTAGCTAAATATCATTTATTACGACAATGATAAGAGTAGTGAATATAAATAAATTATAAATATCTATATTAGAAAAGAGAGAAAATAATGACTTGTTTTGAGTTAATTGACAGATTCATGTCAACATGTTGAACCAAATTTCACTTTCATTGATCATTTTAGTAATATGTCATTAACCCTGCAACATGGAAGTTGCTATCAACATGGTCTCATACCACTTCGATGTGAATAATAATCCAATGGACATGTAACATATTGCTCCACTAAGTTTGCCACCATCGAATATTCTCCTCCATTATTATTTATCGGACTTGACAAGTGATCAATTCGGTAACATATACATGTTA
Source organism: Drosera spatulata (assembly GCA_035668315.1). Taxonomy (NCBI): domain Eukaryota; kingdom Viridiplantae; phylum Streptophyta; class Magnoliopsida; order Caryophyllales; family Droseraceae; genus Drosera; species Drosera spatulata. Next base: position 1,453 of record JAOVYX010020580.1, on the reverse strand, counting down.
AATTATATGATATTTCATAATATCATTCAAATTTCTTATAAATTTTTGATTTTATAATTAAAAAAATAATTTTTCATTGAATCAATTTTTTTAAATTATACACATTCATTAGAGTAAGAATAATACTTATAATCCATTCATTGACTAATCTGCTGATGCGATATGAACCTATATTCAAAGGTTAATTATGCATTTTATAAAACTTAGAATTAGTCCTAAACATATCCACCTATATTTCCCCAAAGAATGAGGCAAGTCTATTTTTCTCCCATTTTTTATTATGAAATTACATTTTCCCCATCACTACTAGTAGCTCTCTAGATCCAACCATTTCACATTTTCCCCTGTGTGTACATTTTTGTTCCATTCAATTCTGTCCATAAATCTCATTCAATCTCCATTTGAGAACTTTGTTTAGTCCGTACTGTAATCTTCAACTCTTTTTCAGGGTATGTTTCTCTCCTTCTATGCATGATTTCCTCACTAACTAACAATTTGGAGTGTCAATCTTGCTTGTATTTCGCAATATATGTGATGGGCACCAATTGATTTCTCGTTTTCATCTGGGTCTCTTTTGATTCGGTGTAATCTTGCTGGGTTTTGTCTCTGAAGAATCACATCACAAACTTGCTGTATTGAATAATTTGGAGCATCAATCTTGCTTGTATCTTTCATTTTCTGAGATGGGCACATGTTATTATCAAAGTTTTCTTGTGGGTCTCCTTTGATTTTGTGTAATCTTTTCATACTATATGCATAATCTCATCAAAGACTTGCAATTTACATTTACTGAATAATTTGGAGCATCAATCTTGGTTTGTATCTTTCAAAATCTGAAAAGGGCACCATTCAATTTCATATTTTTCTTCTGGGTATCTTTTGATTTTGTGTTTTGTTTGGTTTTCTGCATATCTCTATGTGTTTGTACTTGTTCTACAATTTAAAGTTGGATCTTTGTTCTTTGATTGTGTAGGAGGATAATGAATCTGGATCCAAGGTTTGGACAGTTTCATGTGCCTGGTTTGTTGAATGGAATTGGATTCAGTGGTGGTTTACCCACCTTTGGGAATGGAGTTAGGGTTTACCCCGATCCCGGTTTCGTTCGTCCCGATTTGATTCTGTCGGACAACGTTGTGCGGGATGCTGGTGATGATGATTGGCAGGAAGATTGCGATTTTTCGGATGAGGTTTTGAGGTATATCAATCAGATTCTGATGGAAGAAGATGTGGTGGATAAAGTTTGTATGCTGCAGGAGTCTTTGGAGCTTCAAGCTGCTGAGAAATCATTGTATGATGCCATAGGGGAGAGGTATCCGCCTTCCGATCCAGCTTCTGATGCGAATCCGAGTTTTGTTCATCAAGATGTTCAGGACCCGTATCATGGTTTTGATGAAAATTTTCACTATGGACATCAAGGTAACGGTGGCGTTGTTGGTGATGATAACGGGTTATG
>JAOVYX010020579.1:0-16861 GCA_035668315.1 Drosera spatulata | reverse complement strand
TACACTCAAAATATTGAGAATCTCACAATAAGGGATAGAGATAATAATCTCTTAAACAAATCCCTTAAACCCTCAATATATTTTTGTGTGTATATGTGAATAGTGTTTTTTCCATCCACTCACTTTCTCTCCTTCCTTATCTCTTCAAAACCACTCAAATCCCCCTCTTTCTCTCCCGGCTCTCTTTCTCCTCTTGCTTCTCTCCTTCTTTGGCTCTGCACCTCACCTCTTCTTATACCCAAGCATCACACGGCATCAAACTCAGATCCACGTGGAGAAGGACGCGAGAGTTTCACGCGGTTTGATTTGTGGCACCGTTATGCACCACCGTCAACATATAGTTGTTGTAGCCAACAAACTACAACGAATAATACACCAACACTAGTGATTAATGCAAAAGGAGCGGTAAAAATTGCATTAAGCACTGCTGACCAGTGCATAAAACGAAAATCGCACTAGTTGTGTTTTTTTCCACTCATCACCAGTGCTTTATACGTAAAAACCTTCCCCCTCCTCCTGTTAGGAAAGTGAATTCCTATGAAGATGGTTGCAAGAGAAAAGATAATATCAAAATACGTAAGTAACATGTATATATTTCCTCCGTTTTTTATTATATATTATATTTTTTTATTCGAATCGTCTTTAAATATAATCAACATATCATATTTAATATTAATCTTTTCACATAAAAAACAAAAAAAAAAACAATATCTGTTATAGTACATCCATCACCTTTTTCCTCCTCCTCTGTCATTCTCTCTTCTAAACCCCACTTACATCTCACTATCACTAAAATAATATTCTTTTTTTATCAAATCCGACAAAAATTCAAAACACACATAATCCATATATCCGGTTAAACTGTTCGTTATATTATGGAACGAAAAGAATAACAGATAATCCAATATAAATAAGCAAAGAAAATGGAAAGATGTAAGGATAGATAGGCTTAGAATCGTAGACAATGTATCGAATATTATTTTGGGCTTTAGACAAATACATCTTCAGGATACGAATAAGTCTTTCGATGCGTTCTGTATGAAACAAACACGAAGAATCATTCCTTGAAATCTGTTTTGAAATAATGAGAAATCCGATAACGTTAATGATTAGAGATTTCAACATAGAGATTTTGGGTGGATTGAAGAACACCTTCTTCTTGTGTTTCATGATGAATCAACAACAATTATTAACATAGCAAATGTGTTTTTGGTCTCATATTTACATGGAGAACAAATCTCAAACCCAACAAGTCCGAGTTGTGAACAATAACGTTACGCCGGCAGCGTCCACTATGCTTGATAATTTCTTTATTTTCTGTCTTAATGAGTCCACAATCACTCTCTCACAACAATCACTCTCTCACAACAATCACATACATCAAACTAGAATAAAACAAAGAGCATCAATATAATGACCACGACTCAGAACAAACATGACACGACTAAAATGACACAAATACAAGAGAAATAACTCAAGAAAAATGTGAATGTATTGTCACTCACCGACTTACTATGCACGCGATATTGTTCAAACCTATATCTAATGTTCTTTAAATGCACATTGTACGTTAAAAACGTGTATATAGAGCCTCCACGTACCATAAACATAGACTAGGTAGACGTTACAAATTTGCAAAATAACTTATAACCTGGAATGCTAGTAGTCTTTATTAACCCATGCATATTCCACTGTTTTCACTCACCAAAAACAACTGAAACCCACAGAATGCTTCATCTCAGCACCTGGTTTTTTAACCTATAAATGATACAACAACAACAAAAACTACCAGCAAGATCACGTTTTGAATTCACTACAAAAAAACACAGGCCCTTCATCATTGGAAAATTGAACTGAAACCCCCAATTTCATTAACTGTGTATGAAATCAATCAATCAATCAGTGAGTACTTTTTCAGCCCCAACTATTAAATGCACTCTGCTAAGCTAAACCCAAAAACCATATAAATTCCCCACTTTGCCCAGATGAATTCCCACCAATTTTTCAAAGAATTGCTCATTTGGTTACCCATTTTTGTGCTAGAAAGGGGGATTTGCGGAGATGGATGTTTGGGGAGCTGGTGAATTTGATGAGGGTTTTGCGAGGGGTGATGGGAATGGGTTTCATTTGGTGGAATTGAGTGATCATGGTGTTGGTTACGCCTTTGGGTTGATCAAGAGAGCTGCTTTTGTTGCTGGGTCTTGTGTATTTGCTTTTGGTAATGTTGAATTCTTGTGTATTTGGTGTTGGTTTTGACATGCACATCAACTGTTAAATGAAATGCCTCACCGAGAATTTACACAGAAAATGGGGGTTAATTGAATGAAGAACAGTTGTTCCCTGAGTGTTGTGTTCTGAGCATGCGGAAAATTGGATTTCTGTGAATATTAATTTTGTATGTTGGATTATTTTGTGTTTGAGTTTCTATGTTCTTGTGGTGGATTGTGTTTTGATCGATGAGGGGGTATGTCGTAGGAGGTGCATTGATAGGAGGCATTGCTGGAGCCATGAAAGGGCAGACTACTGAAACTGGTTTCTGTCGCGGTGCTGCGATAGGGGTTCTTTCGGGTGCCATTGTTGCTCTTGACTTGGTTGATTCCATTGTCAATGGTCATTTCCTTTCTAAGGTTAGTTTCATCAATCTAGCTACATTTAAGAAAAGATGAAGCATTATCGGGGGGAAAAAAGATGGAGTAAATTGGAGGGAATGATGAGTCCTAGCTTCCTGTACCTTTTTTAAAGTACCATTGATATCTAGCATTGATGTGAGTTGTTTTTGGGTTGTATGGTACCCAACTGATATTTGTGAAAGAAACTCCATATACTAATTTATGTCACAAACAACAAGGATTAGAGTCCATTATAGTGCATTGCATCAATAGTAACCATGGTTCTAAGTTTCTTCTTGACAAACTTGGTATGGATTGGTACGGTGCATTGTATGTTTTTCTTAACTATGTATGCTGCGGTTTCGTGTTCAGCAATAAGTTTATCCCTGGTAAGCTCACCTGACAACTGTGTTGCTATGCTAGTGACTGTTCTTCTCTGGCATTCACACAGTGTATTACTTCCATCCTAGTAAATAAAAACGTGACGAGAAATTGGTGCTCCCTTATGCTGGATAGTAGTATTATACAGTACAACCATGATTAATTTAATTAATATTTTATTCCGGGTCTGTGTTACTCCTATTGTTTTAGGTGTTCTCATCTGCATGGTCTGTGGTTTGACACAAGAAACAGTCTATATATGGAGTACTATAACAGTGGTAACTTGGTAGATCTAGATCTATACTAGTCTCTGCACCTCTGCAGTTATACACGAGATAAATATAAATAGATTCGATTACTATGAGTTTGTGAAGATGATAGACATCAAAAGCAAACCTAAAATTTGATGTGATTCAAACTAATTTATTGAAAAATATGTATTTTATAAGATATATTAAAATTTATTTTAACTTTGTACAATATTTGTTTTACTCGAAACAAATATTATTGTTTGATTGATATTCCATCGGATTTTTTAATTATGGAAATGAAGAATCTGGTAGATGTTGTTTATTCCCATAGTGACACGGGTCTTACCTTAAAAAAATAATTAAATCTAAAAAATATACTATCTTAAAAACTATTTACTTAACTTATTCTCTTTATAAAAAAAATGACTAAATCTAAAAATATTCAACCTTAAAAAACTCTTTGGATAACTTTTTTTTAATAATACTATTTGGATAATTTATTCACTAGGTAAAAAAACTAAATCTTGATAAAAAAAAATAAAACCTAAATTTATATATATCCGATCAAGTTACAACCTCAATCAATTTTTGACATAATTGTATGGGTTGTCTTTGCTTATATAGTTTTGAATCTTTGATTGGTGAAATGGATGCATGCTGGCACATGAAGATTCCCATGATAGAAATCGAATCCCTATAGCCAATTTTTTTTATTGATTTTTTTATACTTTATCGTAGTGAAAGTTACGTGTGTCGTGTTCGAGGAGAGGGAAGAAATTAATCCATGATAAATAGGTGAAATATGACATTTTGGGGTGGAGAAATAAGTAAATTGAAGGCTTTTGTGATCTCATCTGCTTCTACTTGCTAACCAGCAAGGCAGCAACTGCCTCTGCTCTACAATGAATAAGAGACTTTTTGTGGTTATCAAGTTCTTAGCTTTATGCCTTAGTTTTTGCTGTAACCATTAGGTGAAGAGTCTAATGGTAATAGAAAACTTCTAAGCTGTGGTTCTCATGGTCTATCAAATTGAAGCTTTTTGTTTTCTTATGTGTCATCAATAAGACGTATTTCCTGTCTTGCTTTCTTAACTCGAAACGGTGCTACAATTGATCATCAAATCTCTGAATTTATACGCACAGGTCGGCCTCGTTGGAAGTATAGTGAGTGGTAAGGCTTTCATGGAGTGGGTGAGTCCAGCAGTTCTGAAGGCATACCAGTGGCAGGTAACCATATTGTTCTGATAATTATTATTTCACTGGAGATATGTAATTTCTATCTTAAGAAGAAAGGGATCATTGTATACAACCCTCCCGAACTTTCTGACAAATGACCCCTTGAGCTTTAGAAATAGGCAGATGAATCCCCTTTATTTCAAAAAGTTCATAATTTGTATCTCCCTTACAATTTTGGCACCTAATCCTCTCTATAGGCTCCTCCAATAGGAGGTACTATATTTTCTTAGTATAAGAGTGCAAATGCCAAAACCTTCTGAAATACGTACACTTCTGAAATCATATTGCTGATGTGTTCCGCACTCGCTGTTTGCAAATATCCACCATGATTTTTGGATCCTTCCATGTCATCAGACTAATTAGCGCCTCAAACGTTATTTATCTCTTATACAATTTTCTCGAAAGTGAAAGGATATGAGCTCCTGATCACGTCTACTAAACCATTTGTACTTGGCATTTACTTGAGAAAGAAAGGTTTCATTGCTTACTTTGCCATGTTCTGATAAATAAGCTTTTTGTTTTGGTGTGTTCTTCAATCCAGATAAGCATGCTAGAAGATGGTAGCAACATTATATCAGACATATATGGCATAGATGGAAACATCGGGATGCCGCCGGATCTCATTGGCACACTTCCAATGATTTTCTTACACTACTGTCAAATACCAACTTCCAGTAATGCAGTTTCCTGTCCCATATGTTTACAGGTAGTTCTGTCTGTATATTCTTTGTCCTCAATGCCGGCCATGCCATCGACAATGCAATTGTTGGCTGAGAACCAAACTCTTTATTCCTCGAAAGTATAGTGGGTACATAAAAGGCTCCAGAAGAATCAGATGTGATGAATTTAGACCAGGATTAATCTTGTGATTCTGAATGTCAATTGGCAGCCTTGATACCAAACATTGAGATATGCTGTAGTCAGAATACTAAAAACATCTGATTGTGCCGTGTAGGATCTTGAGGACGGCGAAAGCCTGAGGATACTCCCCAGGTGCGAGCACTTGTTCCATCCTAGTTGCATAGATCAATGGCTGGTGAGATGTGCTTCATGTCCCGTATGTCGAAACTGGGTGGGATCAGAAGAATAAAGCTTCGATCTCCAATGTCTACGAAGTGGAAAATCATGTGCACGAGGCGAGCAGGGCCATACGGGTTGAACTATGGAAAAAATGACAACACTTGGGTATCTCTTTGTCTTCTACAATCGCCATCGGTTGAAGCTTTTTGGCAAGGCAAATCCACATGTTTTTCTTTTGCTAAACCCAACGGACGAAACACAAGCGAATACCATTGTTAGGGCGATGTAGATTGGTATATGCGAGATAGTTATAGCAAAATAGTTTTGCGGTGTATGTGATTATGTAAAGCAGGGGTTATGTGCCATATGCTATGGAGTGAAGAATTCTGTGGAATTAATCAACTTGTATTTTGTTGTGTATATTGAAAATCACATCCTTTTTTCCAGTTTCTCTAATTTTAAAAGCTGAGTACACCATAGTTGTTATAAAAAGATAATGTTCATGTGGGGCTGAATTGCATGATTGATTCTTGTTGTGAAAAACAAGAAAAATACAAAGCTTCATATTTTTCTCGTCAAGTCATATTTTTAAAAAGAATTACGAGTACTACAAAATGTGACTATCCATTTGAGTTAGGAGGCATACCCAAATCTTCAGAGTGTGTCATGTGGGGATTGAAGGTCGTTTGTGATTTTCATAATCATGAACCTGCAGAAAATTTTCATTGTCATAAATTTTCATTTCGATTGAAACCACACAAAGTAGATTTTACGATTGAAATGTCTAACAGTACTATGTCTCGTGAAATTATTTTTGTTTTAAAAGAAAGAGTCCCTTCCAACATCATAAATGTGAAGAGTGTATATAATGTCATCTATTCACACGAAAAGGAGCGAGGAAGCCTTACTCTCATCCAATATGTCTTAAGTCAGTTAATTAAAAAAAAAATCTTCATCAATTTCTTTTAAACCTAAACACAAATGAAATCACAGATATCCTTTGGTGTCATTCAACGAGTTTTGAGTTGTCTGTCAACTTTTCACATGTGTTAGTCATTGATGCAACCTACAAAACAAACGAGTATCGATTATCGCTCGTGGAGGTTGTGGGAGTCACCTCCACTAGATTGACATACTTGCTTATGATCGCTTATCTTAGTAGCGAGAAAACATAGAGTTATATATGGGCATTATCTACTTTGAAGACTTAGATGACACAAAAGGGACCTGTATTGCCATCGGTTGTTGTCTCGGATCGTGATTTAGCTCTTATTAATGTCATTGAAACTTGTTATCCTTCTGCAAATCACATGCTATGTATTTGACATATAAATGAGGCCGTGACGAAGAAGTGAAGTCCTATACTTGGTCCACAATTTCCATCTTTTTTAGTGTCATGGCATTCACTTGTCAATTCATCGTCAGAATCATCATATCAACAGAAGTGGCACGCAATGTGTGATGACTTTAAAGAGTACCCACAAGTCATCGTATATCTTTGAGAGACATGGTTGAGACCGTATAAGGAACGGTTTGTTTCCGCATGGACAAACTAATATATGCATCTCGGAAATCATTCTAATCAAAGGTATTTTTTTTGTCGTATATAATATCGTACGTTATTTTTTAACATGATTATGTCGTTATTCATTATTATAACTATTTTTACAAGATGGAATCAGCACATGCAAGACTAAAGCTCTATTTAGGCGATATCATGTCATCACTTCAAACTTCTTTTTCTAAGATACACAAAATGCTGAAATTGGAGCTTGGGAACATTCAAAAATCATTGCAGAAATCTCTCAACATTCCAAGACACAAACAGTTACGCGACTCAATATATTATGAAATCAGATGTCGCGTTTCATTGGAGGCTCTTGAGCTCATTGATGTGTAACTCCAGGCTGCTGAAGAAGTATCTTCCTACCTACCTAGTTTTTGCAAATGTTCTATAAAGATAACTTTTGGATTATCATGCAAACATGATCTTTCACACTATCGTTCTCAATCCATTCATATCCCCCTTTCCAGCATACATGCTCATTGACGACAACTCTCCATGCATGCAAATGAATCTCATGACAAGGGACCGCAACAAGATAGAACATCTCCAGTGTTGGAGTTACTGCAAGCCATGGATCCGGATATGAGGGAGCATATTATATATAAGTTTATTGATATTGCTGATCCAGCTCGTAGCACTATTACAATGCCCTCGTATAATACGGAATAAAGGTCGACCTGTTGGTAAGGACGAGCAAACTTCACGCCGTATACCATCATCAGTAGAGCTATCTACTAAAGGATCTGCAACATCACGAGGCCGAGGAAGACGCACTAAACCATCCGGGGTTCGTTACACCGAACCAACACACGGTAACACTTTGGTTCCTTCTGTCATCAATCCTTATATTCAGCAATTGTCCGGAGCATTTCATCGTTACATTTCTCATGTTATTGATGTCCGAGGTGATGGTCACTATGGATTTAGAGCAATGATCTTAGTGAAGATGACGGGACAAAGATACGAATGGACCTTATCGAAGAAATTCAACAAAATAGGCATTTCTATGATATGATGTACATGGCACTAGATATTACAGAACATATGCTCTTACACCTGAATTGGTTACAGCCTATTGCTCCAAGTGAGTATTGGATGGATTCAACGATTATGGGAGTCCTCATCGCATCAAGATACAATGTGGTACTACACACATTTGACGTCCATCCTTTTGGATGTTTTACTAATCTACCACTAAGATCTCCTCCAGTTCCGTTCAAGAGCGTCGTGATATTGCTATTGTCCGTGTGAACGATCATTTTGTTTAGCTTGTTTTGTATGATTATTATCACGTGCCTCCCATCCCAACTTGGTAGTGACAAAATGCTTTGGACGAAGATAGAGGATGGGTAGATAATTATTTAGTGCCTATTCAATTATGAAACGAAATAATGAACATTAATACTCCTTAAGTAAGATTTGTATTTTATGTATAACTCATGTGTAACGTTTTAATGGTTTAATGAGATCTTATATAATTTAATTTTAACAAGTTTTTAATATTACATAAATTATCTATTAAATTTTATAATAAAAAGATAAATATTACTAATTTTTTTATTTATAAATTTTTCTATATATATATATATATTATAATGTATTTTGGGTGTGTGAAAATATGCTTAGGGGTAAAGTAGGAAAGAAAAGAAAACTTTTGGGGGGGGGGGGGGTGTGAGAAGCAGTTCTTATTGCAAAGGAAGAAGGCAACAAAACTGACTCCATTTTTTAAGGACAAAAATTCAAAAATAAAACATAATAATAATTCTCCTTTTTTTCCTCTTTAGAAACAGCCAACATAATTGATTTAAAATCAACTTTACAAATCCCAATTTTCATATGAACTTTTCTATTAATAGTAGCATATTAGTTGTATAGTTATTATTGAATATTGAGAAATTAGATCGTCGGATTCAAAGTATATCACGAATTGTAATTTCTAATAAACGTAAAATATTATAAACTCGTATACTTTATAAAACAATCACACTCTAATCGTGTTTAACACATATAAATCACATCACACTTTTATCTGGGCATACTTTATATACACAAAACTTGTGTTAAGTGTGTAGCACTTATTCTCTCTGAGGTTGCTCTACTTGAGCTTTTGTTGTGGAATAACAAACTAGAGAACATTGCTAGCCTATTTATAGACTAATCCTTAGTACACATATTTAAACAATGAGCTCACCATAATACAACACATGCGCTTATTAAAAGAAGTAACCAAATTGTCTTTGAAGAACCAAAGAGTAGAAAAGAGAATGGAATTTCCAAACGAGTAGTCATGTTAAGCTGCTTCCAGAACTCGTCAAATTTAGCCGTATTGAGTTCGTTCGTAAAGTTATCAACGACTTGCTCATTCTTATTGACGTACTTCATCTTAATCTTTTCTTGTAGTATCTTCTCTCGAATGAAATGATAGTGAACTTCCATATGCTTAGTCCTAACATGAAATATTGCTGACTACTTATCACAACAAAGATAAATTATGTGATCAATAGGTTGATGAAGATCCTCCATCAGCTGCATCAACCACGTGCACTCCTGAGCTGCCACAACTGTTACACGATATTTTTCCTCTGTACTTGACAAAGACACAGCTGGTTGTCTCTTACTGCACCAAAAGATAACCCATGATCCAAGATTAAACAGATAATCAGTAATTGACCCTCGAATGTTGTGATCTCCAACGTTATCAGCATCACATAGCCCAATCAGTTGCAAATGACTTTCATTGCTATAAAGAATATCAAAATCAATAATTCTTTTGACATACCTCAAAATTCGTCACACTATTTCCAAGTGTGGCTTCTTAGGATTTTGCATGAATCTGTTGGTTACACCGACTACAGAGGTATAAAAACCCGAAAAATTTGAAATAATTTATTTTCTCAAAAAATAACAAAAATAATATATTACTGAACGTCCTAATTTATACAATGGGGTTATAAAATTCGTTTGTCAAAATCATAACAAAAATATCGTAAGGACCCGAAAAATTCCGTAAAATTTAGTTTCACTATAATTAATGTGAATAGTAAATAATTGTACGTTATAATTTATTTTACGGGATTAAAAGGCTCGTTTGACTATATAATAGGGAAATAATGCAAAACATGGATGAAATACAACCTTAATACGTAAATACGGAAAAATACAATTTTAATACGAAAATATGATATTTATACGAAAATGACCTAAACCTAATTTTGACACTTATTTTGCTTTATGTTAATTTTTACTCCACCTAAATTAAATTAATTATCCACTAATGTTCACTAATTACCCACTAAATATTCACTAATTTTTCACTTAAATTATTTTAATTGATTTAGTTTTCTATAAATACAAGCTCTCTATGTGATTGACATGACGGTATCTATTGCCTGTCGTCTCTGTGTGATTGACATAAAGGTAAGTATAACAAAGTCTTGAGTGAACTGTTGAGTGCAGCAGTGCATGAGACTTGAACTGGGGATCTGTCGTGTCACAGTATCATTCTCTCAGTTTGTTTGATATGGAGGTCTTGACTGTAATTACTATAAAGGGTATAACGGTAGTAAATGACATCGATAATGTCTGGAGTGTCGATAATGTCAGTTTGTTATGTGATGTTAAGTGTGCTTATGTGATTACGGTGAATCATTGGTATGCTCATGATGATAATTGTGAATGCAGATTGACATGATAATCCCAGAGTGCTGGAATAAAAGACCTAAGTGGTCGTTTCCTTTTCTTTTATTATCTTCTTATCTCGTCTAACCCCTCGTAAGGGGGTCAACACGTTATTGAGCACCTATAGCTCACGGTTACTATTTTTCTGTGTTTTTTCTCTTCTCTTTATTACAGGAGCAAGACTTGAAGAGAAGTGTGATCTAAGTTTTGATGTTAGATGTAAATTTTACGGTGAAGGTGATATTCTGAGTAATGATTGAGTGCATCAAAAGTTTCTAAGCTAATGATGTATAAGTGAACTTAGCTTAATTCTTATGACTAAGACAAGATGTATAGTTTTTGTTTAGCTTAGGCGTTGGGCCCGACGGCAGTGACGTATATGTATCATTAATAATTAATGAAAAATCGGAGTGTTACAAGAGGAAATGTCAGGCCTTGACAAAATGAGGCAGATCAAGCTCCCCACTATTTGTCTGTACATAGTCTTTTCTTCAAGGTTTTTGAATTCAACTGAGCACCACTTCACATTCATCTTCACTATTGTTGAAACAGGTTTACAGTCAAGTATTCTATAGTTCAACAGAAGATCTTTCGCATACTTCTTTTGATACAAGAATATGCCTTCTTTGGTTTGGTCTACTTCAAGACCTAGAAAGTGCTTCAGCTCTCCAAGTTCTTTCATCTGGAATCGAACTGGTAGATTTGTCCTCGGCTATTTTATCTTTTCCTCATGATCTCCTGTGATGATAGATCATCCACGTAGATAAGAACTATTGCCATCTTCTCACCTCGAAACTTCATGAATAAGTTTAAATCTGATGGCGCAACAGAGTAGCCGTTCTGGATAAGAAACTCAGCTATCTTGTCATAACATGCTCTCGGTGCTTACTTTAAGACATAGAATTCTTTCTTCAGCTTATACACGTGTGAAGGTTAGGTCTTGCTTTCAAATCCCTTGGGCTGCTCCATATAAATCTCATAATCCAGCTCTCTGTATAAAAAAACATTCTTGACATTCTATAACTTGATGGCGACAAGTGTTAGAAAAACATGAATAGTTGTAATCTTGATCACTAGACCAAATGTCTCGTCATAATCCAGGTCATACTTCTGTGAGAATCCACGAGCAATAAGTCGAGTTTTGTACCTTTTGATCGAACCATCATATTTGATTTTGACCTTGTAAATCTACTTGCAAGAGATAGGTTGTGTAGACTTCGGCTTTGGAACTAAATCCTACATCTGATTTTGATTCAATGTATCGATCTCTTTCTGCATAGTTTGTCTCCATTCCTTGCCTCAAGCTACCTCCTCATATAGGAACTCGGCTCTTGTGGCTTGTCATCTTCAACCAGAGCTGCATTAGCATATTTTGGATTTTGCTTCCACTCTCTAGTAGGGTAGCGACGCTTTTGTTGACTTTGTAACTACCCCACTTCTTGTACAACTTCTTCTTCTTCTTCCAATTGCGTAGGTCGATCATTCTCTCTGATCTTATAAACTCTGGTTTGCCAGGAGCTGCTTTCTTTGTTTGAACATTTAGGAGATGACTCTCCTTCATGTTCTAGAGGAACTTCTAGATGAACAATAACTTCCTTCTCTTTGTCCACCTTCTCCTATAATAACTCTTCACTCACTTTTAAATCTGACAAAGTGACTGATTATAGGTCCCACCAAGATGATGCTTCAATCTTGATGGATAGCATCTGTCTGTGTTGGAATCAATGCACTTCCATCCCTTCCACCGATCATCATTTTTTTAAAAATAATTACAGTACAAGATGATCCTCGCAGGATGTAAACAAAAGATCCACAGGATCACAAGAGCTAAAAAAGCTCAGTTGCAAAGCATAGGGACTAAACATCCAAAACAGAGAAAATAAAACAACTACAAAATAAGATCTCAACCAGCAGCAAAACCATACTGAAATGCCAACAACACCATATCAGACGAGCTGTAGCTTCAAAAGTCGAATCCGTTCTTGAAGATCTGTAAATCAACAAAAAAAATTTCAACAAACTCCGTTAATCAAACCCCTCGAGTTGATGAACGAGTTGGCATCAACGGGGAGGTTCGGCCACCAAGATCTTACCTAATGCCATAATCTTAACAGAACTAGTTCATGAAGATCTACCCACCTCGGCAATTTTGCTTTGAAAACAGCATCATTACGCTCCAACCACACCAACCAAACAACTGCAAGAACAATGAAATCCAAATTTCCTTCATGTTCTTTTACATAGGAATATTCAATCAAATATCAAAGAGATCTCGCAATGTAGTCGGCATCACAAAGTTCATACCCACTACAAAAACCTGCATCATTTTGCAATGGAATAATTCCGTCGCAAAAAGAGAAAATTCCGTCGTAGAGATAAAATTACGACGGAATCTACGACGGCATAATCCGTCGTAACAAATAGCGTCACAAAATCAATAATCTGCAACGGATCCATCGTAAAATTAAATTCTATGCGATGGATTGACTTTTTTCATTGTAAAATATTATTTTTTCATAGTTATTCCAGTAGTTTCTTAATACCAATTAAATAAATAAAAATAAATGCATTTAAGTCGACGGATTACGTCGCATATTTCATCAAATTTGCAACGGAATCCATCGCAAAAATAAGTGTAATGTAGTATGAATTTACTTATTTTTGTGACGGGTTCCGTCGCAAATTTGATGAAAATACGACGAATCCGTAGCAGAAATAAGTGTCATGAAATATAACTTAGTTATATTTTACGACGGAATCCGTCATAGAATGTAATTTTTTTTAAAAAAATAAATAATAATTATAAAAATTCATTTAAATACCTTTTTAAAGATTACAATGTCACGAATAAAATCCCTAAAAAAATCATTCCAAAATTATATAGAATAGAAAACAATAATAAACATATAAATAATACAACGCTATATATGTCAATGACCGACTAAGCCGGGATATCGCTGCTCCGGAGGGCAGAAATCATCATCTGGACCCAGAGGGAATCTAGGCATATTAATGCCTGCCTCTGCCTGACAGTTGAAATTGGGGTCCGCGTCCATCTGGCTTATTAAGAAAGCAATTTGAGCCTGCATCCATTCCATGGCCTGCTGCTTGGTGAGAACCTGCTACTGCAACGTCTGATGCTCCCCAAAGATACTCCTGAGCCACAAGCAGACTGTGAATACGACCTGGAGATAGAAAAAAGCTGGCTCTTTGGGTAGAACTGACTGACAGCCGACCCAATACCGTAGACCCTTCCCTTCTGTGGCCTTGCGACCTCGATGTATGCTTAGGAAGCGCGTATTGCAAGCTGCTGCTGGAAGGCCTCGGGATCCATTGACGAATCGGCCTGCGACTCTGGATGTTGAGCGAATCGCTCCAAAAAATGAATCCTGCGAATTTCATACTAACGAGTTAGCAGAAAAAGAAAAAAAGAAAAGAAAAAAAGAAACATGAACATAATTAAAAGGTAACAATTAGTGAAATAATTGGCTTCAAAATTCTTATCCGAAAATGGGTAGCCATTTCGTTGGCCATGGGAATGTCAGCTAGTGACTTCCCCGCTGGTATTGCCTCCACAATGCTCGGAGTACCCGGCTTCTTATGGGTCTCTACGAAGAGCTCAAACTCCGTCGCCTTTCTCTTCAAACCAACCTCCTGAAAAATATTTCTAATAATAAATACGACAATATTTTGTGAAACACATGATGTCAAATAATTTAACTTAAATATACATACTTACCATTCCCCCTGCGACGGCGAGGGTGGACACACAACCCTGGGAGTGTGTAGCATGTCCCTGAAATTGATTCCTTCAGTTAATTCTCGATCTCTCCAGGATCTCAAGGGACATACCATATCGCTCCATGAGGCGTAGACCAACATCGGCACTGATCCAAGGGACTGGACATGCTGCAATGTCGTCGCAGCCCTGAAGAACCAGTCGCGCCCTATACACAGATCCCGCATACGCGCATCAAACTTGGCCTCCCAAGCTGCACGTACTTGGGAGTCCAAGGAGGAATCCCAAGAAAACAAAGTCTGCAATAAAAAAAAAATAGCTTATGAACTATATATATATTAGGACTAAAAAACCTAAACCCTAAATTATCAGAAAAATTAAACTTAAACACATACCCGTAAATACCCGAACATACGATCCCGAATAACCGTGAGGACCTCTCCAAAATTCATCCGTGGCTTCTCATAGAAAGTATGGAATAAAGCAACTGCCCCTCTGGCTACATCACCATGATGAAACCTGCAAATTATTTGATATTGTCTTTGATATTATGAAACATAGGACAAATTATGTATGAAACAAAGTCACGAAGATTGAAACATGAAAAAATTTATACCAATGTGTGTCAGGATGTAGGGGACTGCTAGGTTCAGGATGTGTCCGGTGAGATGCACGAGAACGTCTACTGCCAGCTCCAGATGACTGTCCAGCGGTAGATACCCATGGAGATGGATAAGATGCCTCCGCTGACTCTCGAATCGAGACATCTAGTCCTGCGATTGACGCCATGATGTCAAACTCAGATGACCCTGGGTCTACTGCCCGTGAAGTGATCTCATTATCAGGATCGGAACATCGATCCTGGCTCCTCCCTCCATGAGATCCTGAGCCTCCACATGAGGCTCTACGTCTCCCTCTAGATCCAGAAGAAGAAGAAGACATCTTAAATAATACAAAATATGCTTATCTTGTGTTAAATTGCTATGCAATTAACTTTACAAGTGTTAAACCTATGTCATTTTTATATTTTAAAAAACACTTTCGCATTAGGAAAACCTTTAGTCCTCTTCATCGACATCCTCCCCATCGTTATCATTCTGATCATTCTCCCCATCCTCTTCATCTGTACCCTCCTCTTCTATTTCTTCATCCTCCTCTTCTGTTTCAGTCTCGTCTTCTGCTTCTTCTTCCTGTTCTATATCTATGTCATCATCATCATCATCATCATAGTGATCATCATTATCATAATCATCATCATCATCATTATTCTCATAATCTTCTTGCCCCAAAGCTTCAAAAATGGATGGATTCTTCGTCAAGTCTTCTTGATATGCATCTTCCATGGATTCCGGTGCATCGATTGTTGATCTTGATTTCATTTTGAAGACTGCCCATCACTTGGATTGTCGTGGTGCACACCCTGGATAAAGAGCGTAGTAGACCTGGATAGCTTGTGTGGCGAGGACAAAAGGATCATAAAGACCTCTATATCTTGATGTACGATCAATGTCCACAATCCCATAGCTAAGATGAATATTCAATCCCGAGACAGAATCGAACCACTCACATTTGAATAGGACTGTCTCCAGACTTCTAAATCCTAGGGCTATATATTGAAGTTTAACAATATCAATGAGGATCCCGTAGTACTCCAAATCGACATTCCCTTTCACGCACACTCCCCAGTTGATCGTTGCTTTTCCTTTTTCACGTTTGTATGTATCGAAAAGAAAGTCATTCACCACATATTGTTTGAACTTGTTCACATAAATCGCAGGTATAGATGCTATTATTTTGATGATCTCATTGCCTTGGAGCCACATCACATGGTTTTTCAGCCAAACCGGCCAAATATGACGACCCATAGTCCATACTTCTTAGGCTGTGTTCACTGAACCATTTTTGACCATGTCCTCCTCAAATAACCTATCATATACGACGGATACACATCAATAAAGGTAAGCTTATTGATGTGTATTTCTTTGCATTACATATTCACATTTGATTAGTACTTGGATTAAATACCTCTAAAACGGCGTAATAAACTCGCAGTTGGTCAAAATATATCTATGAGCTGCCTCGGCATCTCGTTGTTCAAGTGTGAGCTTCATCTGTCCACTGATATTTCTCTTCTTCTTCTTCTCAATTGGGGCATATCCTCCATTTCTCTACATCTGGAAGATCAGGTGCTTCCTCATCATCACTATCTCTTCTAGCACACCGAGGAATATCATTCACCTTTGAGTCCACACTCTCGGGAAAATACAACTTCGCGAAGTTGCAAGCTTCCTCCAAAAGATAAGTTTCACATATAGAACCTTCCACATGTGCTTTGTTCCTAATCTTTTGTTTTAGATGAAACAAAAACCTACAAACATATA
>JAOVYX010020578.1:0-16863 GCA_035668315.1 Drosera spatulata | reverse complement strand
CAAACATCCTTTTCCCGTTCCCTCACACATGAATCAGTAACAAACATCAACTTATCAGTATAACAACAAGAAACCAAGCCTGTATCAATAATTCAACATCAAGCAAGATTTAAAGAAAAGACATTACTAAGACAGTCATGATTGGAATCCCACCGAAGATTTAAGAATCATGAGAGTACCACAAGACCCTGTGAAGTTGATAGATTGTTTCACAAGAAAAACATTTCATGTTAGCATCACCACGATGTATCACGATCATAACATGACGTGCTGATGATTTAAAATGCATATTACAGCACCAACCTGCTTTATAGATCTTAACATCCTAGAATAAAGGTACCAATAGACACCGAAAAACCAACCTAGTGTTGAACAAATTACTGAAATCATTGTCAGCATAGAATTCCGACTCCACTTCAGCATCGCTCATACTCGATGCATCACCATTTTGAGATGCAGTGTCACCAAATGAGCTTGAATAATCTGTTGCATCTGGATCCTGATCGCCAAGCGAAGGCATGAGACCCCTGTGAAACCACAATTTATTCAATGCAAAAAGCCCGAGTTTCAGGAAAAGAAAAAGGAAGCAAAGTTACTTCCAAGGTCCAAATATGAAACCATTCTGGTCTAGCATTTCAACAGAATTGCCAGGTTCTTCAAGTACTAATATCAAGCAAATATTATCTAGTGACACATGCCGACCCACACTACATCACTTATACACTGGTTACTCCAGTACCATAAGATTGGTACCAGTTCACCAGAGGTAGCCACTGGTGAGTGTGGCAGAGGTCAACCAATAGTCAATTTACCAGCGACATAAACAGTTTACATGCTTTACTTGTTGCATAAATCTTGTGAATTTCTCCCTGTTAATCAAACTCAGTCAAATCGTACTCAATGCGAGAAACATAACGTGGTTAGATAATCCAATAACTAATTATGCAGGTCAAGAGTTCAGAGAACAATGAGAATAAGATCTCATTCCTGGGAAGCTCAGCTTCGCTGGCAGAAGATCCGCACTATATCAACTCTCGCTACGCTCAATCCACTCAACATCTTCCCTAACATCAACTAATCCAGCACAATTTCTAGGTTCCTCCTATTCACATGATCAACCATTTTAGGAAACAAAACAACAAATCCACCTTCGTCCTCTCAAAACACCACATACATCAACCACACGAACCTCAACCACTACTCGATTCGCAACCTCCTCCTCTCGAAACACACAATTCACAATCAACCGAATCACAGTGATCCTGCTCGCTCACTTGAGCTTATTCAAACTCCACAAATTCACAATAAAGACGGATCCATACGCACCACCACCACAGCACAAATCAACCTCACACACTCATCGATTTCACAGCAACAAACCAACAGTTCATACACATCGATCACTATACTTGCGCATTGGAGTTCGAAAAGTCGAGTGAGGAAAGGAAACGGCGGCGGCGGCATTACCTGAAAGCTAGTGGTGCATGTAAGGCGGCGCCGGCGGATGGGTCGGAGACGGCGGCGGGGGTCAGAATATCGGGGGCGGCATAGAGGGTGGAGAGGTGTGTTGGTGTTGGTGATGGTGGCGGAATGAACAGTTGGGGGCCGTTTCGTTGAGTTCCCCTTCTTGTTCCTCTAGGTTTCCTGCCTTTTATATCATAAAAATTTATCAACAAAATTCAAGGTTACTCCGACCCAAAAAAATTCGGGGTTTTCGAAAAGGATTTAGAAAATACAATGATATCATTATATGTTGGGAATGAATAAAAGATAAAGATTAAATTATTAAAAATTTTAAAAATAAAAACAATTTTAACAACATATAATTTATATAAATTTATTTTTTCTTTTTAAAAAAGGTTAATCCAAGGATGAATTTTAGTTAAATCGAGTATTGACTCCCTGGACTAACCATGTTAATCGGAATCCCACATTAGCAGTTGAATACCTGTATGAATCAAATATCTAACACATGGATAAAATAAACAATAAGAATTGAATAAACACATGGATTGTTATTTAATTCAGGTGTCAAAATGAGTGTTTCTAAATTATACTATCTATCTTGTAAGATTCAGACCACAAACATAATCCTCAGCTTAGGTAGATTTTGAAAGGGGGAAAAAGAACCAACTCTTAAACAAACTCAACACTGCATTTTGATCTAGAAGGGAATATCTCATTCACCAGATCTTCCTATATACTACTATGATGTGTTTGATAATGCGCCAAATGACGCAACTTGGACATGTTTTAATGGTCATAGAATTTCTGTGTGAAAAAAACAATACATTCATTCGGACTAAAGAAAAAGCATATATGTTACTCCACAAAATGTATAACACGAATTGCGGATTTTTTTAATGGGTGTTTTTATAAATATAATTTCAAAATTAGGAACGCAAAGAAATTAATTTCCAAACTGCGTTTCCCATGAGAAGACGCTGAGCGTCTTTATTATGCCCAAAGACACACGACGTCTTTGCTTTGAAGGCATAGGGCGGGTTTACCATAATCTTTTTTTTTAGTTTGAACCATTTATCTTAGTTTTGTCCTAATTTCGGTCTAAATTAATATAACATAGATAATGACATTGACATAATTAAAATAAATATATTTTTTATTCATTACAAATACCTTAAATATACAGATAGTCTTATCAATGATAGGACATTGATAAGATAAGAGGTAACACATAACCTAATCTAATAATATAATAATTTTCGAAGATCTTACTTAAACTAATTTATATCCACGAATTAAGAATATTGGATTTGTTCCGTCTTGCATGTGCTCCTGAAGAATTTCTCTCAATACTTCATCCGTCCTAATCGTTTGATATTTCCAACGATTTACGGTGATATCTTTATAGACGTAAGAGATCACCGAAACTAACATGTAATTTTTCACGCTATGGGATCGTTCTCCAAGAAAGGAATGCAATTCTTTATGAATTGAAGAGACTCATATACATTTAACATTAGATAAGTCAGTTTACCATCGTAAGAAAATCAGTCAGGTGTTGTGTCTCTCGGTATCGTATTTTGGTCTCCTCCGTAGTAGAGATGAATAACGATTTTCTCAGAACTCGTACCTGACCTCGAAGTTTCCTGATTGGTTGTGAAATTTATCGCCGGCGATGTAGGAGCTCCGCGATTGTTGACGTCGGTCTCATACATTTTTATGATCATGTAACGTCAAATTGAGTACTGATCATTCGTAATCTCATACGGTCTAAAACCTCTGGCTCCAATTCGTGGACGGCATGCATCGACAATTTTTCTTCCGAATCTTGATTTTCGGTACATCTTTGTCCTCTTGTAGTCACCCTGGGTGGTATAAAGTTCAGCCGGTTGACCTATTGAAAGGTCTCGGTGTGGACGATACGAGTGTGATTTGATTTTGGTTTCCTAATGAATTGAAAGCGCCGTGTGTCTGTTACAAGCTTGAAGCAGCCCTACGTCTTCAAAACAAAGGCACACGACGTCTTTGGGCACAATAAAGACGCAGAACGTCTTCTCATAGAAACGCAAGATGCATCTTCTCATTAAATTTTGAGAAAAGACTTAATTTGATAATTAATTTATTTACAATCTTATTTTGAGAATTTTGTTAATAAAAAATACCCAATTAAGAAAAAAATCCACGAATAACTTGCATACTATGTCACGTTTGATCAACCATTATAATTGAGTTTCAATGGAGTTTGATCAACTGTTCGTGTCAACAGTTTGTCCATTTCATAATACAAAATCCTGTATGCAATGCAACACCATTTACGATAGTTCCAGCCAATGAAAATAACATACTTATGAAGAACTCGAAACCTATAATTACAAACATGGAACAGCCGAGGATCTTTACATAGAAAAATTTGGGGGAGAAGGGAAAAAATACACCACCACTTATCGCACTCCCGCTAAACAGAGTCAAGACCGGGCGACTACACATAAACTTATTCCACTATATCCATCTGCTTTCTTTTCCTGTCGAACGCAAAAAGAATGCTGCATACACATACCTTATGTATCCTATGACCTATTTCTACATTTGCTTTTCCTTTCTCTTTTCCTGGAAAATCTGACCTGTATCGTCCCTTGACTTCTATAAATAACTTTATACTGCAACAAAGATACACAGCGAAAGAACAACAGAACAAACCCTGTATTTTATTTCCTCTATATCAAGCTTCCAATGTGGCAACAGATGAGGAAGAGATACTAGATTGATCGGTTCGAACTCGTGACTCGATATATGAAGTTGCTGCCTCTATCATCAGCTTCACCTCTCTTTTGTACTGCATAGTTGAAACAGAAGTATACAATATTTCATCAATTGCCATCATCTGATATTGAACATTGGCAAGAAGTCATCATGGATGGAACAAGCCGTACAACTGATGTAACGGCAGCAGATGAATGCGGAAAATCCCTCTCTTAAACCTTCCTAATTTCCCTAGAACTTCGTCAATATGATTCTCTGAATTAATGATAACACCATCCAGCACAAGATGTCTGTACTCTGTAGCCACTTCAGTGGCTTACTTGACGAGCATTGACACTGGCGACGGCAAAAACTTTGTCTGCTTTCCAGCACAAGTTCATGAGAAGTTTTACAGGCTAGTTCATCTACCCGAAAGGTTAAACTATTCAAAATATGAAGAATTCATGTGCTCCCTTTAATCAGTATTTACAAGCACAAACGAAGCCCACAGCATAAAAGCAAAATGTACCTCATCGATAGCCCCTGCCTTGATCTTAGATTGCATCACACACCATTTCTTGAAATGAGCACCTGTAGAAATAACAAATATGAAGATGAAGGTTCCAAAAAACTAAGCAGCAGCCAGAACCGCCCAAGACACAGCAGAAATGTCACCGATTATTGTAGTTCAAAAATCGAAAGAAAATCAATGTCTGAAAATTAGGAGGAAGAACAGGAAAATGAGCATATACGATATCAAAGCTTACCTGCTTTTACATCCAGCTTACAAGATGACTCAGAATCAGATTCAAGGTGCCATCGACAGTGGACCTAGAAGTGGCGAAACAGCAGGTCAACATAAAGATCTAAACAACACACTGATTACGTCACTAGAGGATACCACAGAAATATGATATCTGGAAACAGACATACCTCGAAAGAGGAGCCAAAAGGAACATCATGTGCCTGCTGTACAGTTTCAAACACCTAGACACCGGAAACATGGCATGAATAACAGGCGCTTGAGGAATATATTCAACTTCATAAGAATAAGACATAATATATCGCACCAATACTCCTTTATCAGGCGACAAAACAACATGCTGCCACTCTGTCATGGCAGTGGTCGGAGGACACATAGGACTTCTGCAAATGGACCTGAACGTTAATTCTCGAACCAATCCCTCATATTCCTCCGCTTCATGCCATTGCCCTACCTACGAAGGGCAACAGATCTTTATCAGAAATGTGCCAGCTACATAGAGATAATCATATCTAGCCATGTAGGAAGACATATGGTTCAACTGAAAGCAACTTAAGCTATTTAATCACATGAAATCTTTGGTGAGCTAATGATAAAACTGGAATGAAAGTGCATATAAGATATAGTCAGGAAAAGAACGAGGAAATGACTAGCACTTAGAGTAAACGGTAATTAGCATGCTTGGTACCTACCGAAAGATTGGTATCTTTCCGATCTGAACGATATACATTTGTGAACTTAGAATCGTCACTCAATAATAAATTAAAGAATTGCTCAGCCGTGCATGGGAAAACACCCTGACAGAGAGAGTGAAACTTGTCAATCAACAAGGCATCAAATCATGAGAAAGAAGGGCATTTAAACTTCGAAAGAAAAGGCTTACTGAATAATTACATTATGTATTATAGATAGAGCTTCGTCCTTGATGAAAGGCTGAGATTTCCCATTGCTGGGGATATTTTTGTCTATAACTTCATCCAGCTTCTGACTACTTCTAACAGAGCTACTATGTGCACGAAGTTCAGACAGAGCAAGGTCCTGCGAGTTAGAGAAAAGGTCAAATATCGTACACACCACATCACACAAGCGTCTTCATAACTGAAAATTTCACCCAAAAAATCATCCACTTTGGAAAGTGAAAACTTCTTTTGCAAAATAATAATAAAAAACTCCACTTATCCATTGGATTTATGAGCCGTACATCATTTGAAACACAACTTTCAAGCATTTAGGCATATTTCAGGATAAATCACGGAAGTTACAGAGTAGGTAGCTTAAGTCGGGGAAAGGAACTGGAAGAGTTTAACAGAAGCAAAGAAACAAAAGTTTGTTCAGATGAAATTTCTAAATGTCAACTATACATTTATTTCTACATCGATAAAGAAATCATACACGAAAAGATAAATACTTGATTGCACAAAAACAAACCTTCTTTTCGGCCTCTAACATAGCATGAAAATCCTTAGCAGCCCGTTGTAGCATCTTGATTGCATGGTTTCTATTCCAAAACGATGCAAATTTATACCTAACTCTTCCTAAAAATATGAAAATAGAAAGGGCAAGAGAGTCAGAGAGGATGATATAGATATCATCAACAAGAAGGGGAAGATAACAACAAAAGCTTCAACCAAGCAAAAGAAACAGCAATAACAGAAATAACGAACAAAACAAGCCAAATCTTTCTCTCATTACATGGGATTTTTATCTCAACAACAAGAAAAAAAAAGAGAAAAAAAAAACAAAAAACACTGCTAAGCAGTGCTCCTCTTGTAATTAAGCTTTCCTCATTTTACTTCCTCATAGTTTACAAAAATTTAGTGGTCGGATTTGGGTCCCTTTATAGGCTTAGTTAGGCTGGGTGACTTGCTTTGAAGCTTCATTATAGGTTTATTGGAGTAACTTTCAGAAAACAAGTTTAAGACCTCCCCCTTTAAGGAAGACATATGGCGCAACAAAAAAATGTGGCAAGTGTTCACTTTCCATTATTAAAAAACATACCTGCTATAGAAGTTCCACAAATGCATGGAAACCATTCAGCTGACACTTCTACATGACTACATCTAATTATGATTCGCTCCAACAATGGATGCTCTAAAAGTCGCAATAAAGAGATTACCAACTTGTCGATCCCTAAATAGATTTCCCTATTTCTCCCTATATTTTGAAAGTTTTGGCAGCATTCCTTATTTCCCCTCATTCTTTGTATTAATCTCCCCACCAACAAAGCAGGCTGGATATAAAAAATCATACCATGCAGCACAGTAGCAAAATGAGATCCTTCTTTACCTTAACTACTTACCATCGGGACTTCCCAGAGGAGGTACACCATGACCACCAGCACCCACACGTAGAATTATTGTGATTGCTGGATTGATAAGAGCATGTTGGCTACGTTTTATCTGTTTAAACAAACAAAACAAGCATGTCATCTGCCCATTAAAAATTACTCTCTCTCATTAATGGACATCAATAACTGCAATATTATACAATTACAAGAAAGAAAAGAAAAAGAATTCACCTCATCTATATCTTCGAATGGTATAACTACCTGCGATTTGAAAATGCAAATTAATTAAGGAAGCCGCATCAATGATGTTGGCATCATTTATTTGTACAAAGAGACGTCAGATAGCAAGCAACTATCACACTCACAAACCCTTAAAAATGGTTTAAAAAATGAAAAAAAGATGAAATTATCCCACTGATTGGTTAAAATTTTCCCTCAAAAAGGAAAACCAAAACCCACGAGGTCAGTGAGCCACATGAATCTTTTTCACCTCTTATTAACTCAATCTAGGTTCTATCGGCCTCCGCTAGTTGTTTTTCCTTTCTATATGATCACAAGCCAAAACGTAGTAATACCGATATTCTTTACACGGGGTACCACAGAAAGTTAGGGGATGAGATTTCATGATCTGGAAAATGGATTAAACTTGAACTACATAGCATTATACCCTAAATTTGATTCAAATGACAAAAGCAAACGCTTCTATGCCTCTCCAACTCCTACACACTAGGTACAGCAGGGATATTGACAAAATCTTATAGAAAATGATGTCATTCTCAACGAAGTAGCAAATAGGAGAACCCATCATTTATCCACACTTTTCCATATGCTTATCCGAAAACAATTTCTTGAAAAACAAAAAAGGAGAAAATTGTAGTAACAGTACAAAATATGAGCTTCACTTTCAATATGCTATTCCTGAATGCTGCTGGAATTCATGATAATAGAGCAACATGTATAACAAGTTGCACATTGCATCCAGAAAGAAAGCTTTACTTAAAAAAATAAAAAATTAAAAGAAACAGGGTCATCCAACTAACCTTCATTTGCTTAGAGAATACATTAGAGTGGAAGCAAATGTGCCATGCAGAAACATACATACGCCCATGATACAAAAAGGACCTTTCTAATGCGCAAGAATAACTGTTTATCCCAATCTGCAGCAGGAACATCAGTTTGATGAATCGATCAACACTGAAAGTGCTCATGAATGCCAAACCCAAATACATATGCCCCAAAAATTATGGAAATTGAAGCTTAACGCCATTTACCTCATCAAGAGGTAGGCTGAATATCGTTTGCAGAGGCCCAGGTTTCTGGTGTACAACAGTAGGCTCCTGTTTGTCCAAAGAAATCCTTCTACGTGCATTAGCTCCAGCATAGCCATTCGAAACTCTAACAAAAAACTATAGCTAGTCACTTGGGCAGATATACTATAATGGTTCTGGCAGTACAAAAAAATTAGCCACTGAAGATAGAATTACTCTTGCTGCCTTGCATAATATGTCCTCATTATAACTAAAATGTCACGATGCTACAATCTTCTTTACAGTTTCACAAACTCCAGCATCAAGGGAAGAGAGGGGGGGAAAAAAAGGAAACAAGAAAGAGTTTTGTCTCCATATGTTGCCTAAAAATCATATATGCTTTGACTCTATCATCTTAATCTTTTCAATACATACTGAATCAATGCCAACTAGTCCTAGCCGATGCTTAAATGCAGCAATACTGACTGTACCTGGAAGAGTTAACTGGACGCTTTACTGTTGCAATATCAAGGCAAACCTGACAAGTCAAATCATGTATGTACTTCTTACAAAGACAATTACCTGAAAAAATTTGGTAAAATTCAGTCCTAATTATCATGATACCTGCCCAGAAGGACTATCAAGCGTGTACCATATTGCACCAGTTTGACCCTCTTTTTGCACAGGAACCGTAACGGAGCCAAGTATTGCACTCTTCCAGATTATATCCCAATCATAGATCGTCACAGTAATCTGGGTGAACATTTAGACAGAAAGTCAATATATGAATAAGGATAGCATGTGACTAAATAATGGAATTTTTGTATTTTCCTTGAATACGTATAAACTACGCAAATTTCGAATTGTATGCGAGACATGCACTGATGAGTTATCAATTTCCTAGATACAGTGCTAAGCTCCCACAAATAGATTGGCAAAAATATGCAAAATATAAGTGTTAAGCATTCTCTTGCTATTGCTTCAATGTTAACGTGGTTGATGTGATACCCAAACAACACTGATGAGTTATCAATTTCCTAGACACAGTGCTAAGCTCCCACAAATAGATTGGCAAAAATATGCAAGATATAAGTGTTAAGCATTCTCTTGCTATTGCTTCAATGTTAACGTGGTTGATGTGATACCCAAACAATGTATGCAATCATGTTTCCACCTTTTACAATCTTCCGATGTGAAAATATGCATATGTTAGTCCAGGAACAACCTGAACTGGAAGCTCATCAACAGGAAAATCAAAAGCCTCCCCCCACATCGGATTTCTTGAACCAGGAACCATTGAGCTGAGGATCCACAAGAGTTGTGAAAAATATAAGTGACAAATTCATTAGCACAAAAGCCTGGGAAATAATTTAATAATTATCACCAACAGATGCCAGAACTGTTATTGATAAAATCAGAATTCTGTCCTAATTTCATCAAATCTTATTAAGATCACTTTGTACAACATAGAATCATCATACAGTGAGAGAGGAGAATCGAAGAATCTAAATCACCTGAATCTTTTCTCCATGCCACACATGATTATCGCATATGGATCTGATGTGCCATTAAGATTTGCAGCTACAATATTCTTAGCTGCCAGAAGGCTAACCTGAGAAGTTCAAAGACAATTCAATGCCAATGAGGAGGCACTAGTTTTCTTTCTAAACACGCCGAATGTATAGAGTATTATATATCACCCGACAATCAGTTCATCTTTTCACCTAATGGCATTTACCTTGATCAAGTATGCCGAATTACTTTGAGGATCACCTCTCAACTGTGTAATCTACATAATAGGTCAAAGAACTGCATGTCAATAAGAATCGGAATTAATTCATGCACACTTAACATAAAAGAAAAAATATCCATGATAACAATTTTAGTCAGAGAATCTATCAGATGAAGTTATGCATGGATATAAACACACACAAAGACAAGAAAGGAAAAGAAAGAATCCCTATACTTCAAGAAGCTTCTGAGGAATAAAATTAACCCTACAAATTTCTTACCACCTAAGTCCATACCTAATAGTACACACGACATAATATACTTCTCAGTTCTCACCTATTCATTTTCCCATTCCCCAGCCATTGGAAATACTGTATGATCTAAATGGAATCGAATTTAAATTCTCAATGAACCTAACCTAAATGATCATTGAACTCATAAACTGCACCATTTCTGATGATCTCAAGACCCACACCAATATTAATTTCTTCTCTTTCCCACTTATGAACCAATCACAGACCAGACTGCCAAACAAGTGAGGGTCATAGAACTCAAACTCATTGACGAAATGATCATTTTTGGTAACTAACTCTACCAAAAGCTCAAGATAAACGTAGACTTGCCACATAGTACTCCAATATATAAGGAATGATACAAACAGTTTCTTCCTCACTCATTTTTAAGCGTGCGCTCTCTCTCTCTCTCTCTCTCTCACTCATCTATTGATTTGAAACATATATCATCAAATCACGTGGGTCCCATGATAAATCAACTGATCATAAGGAGACTTCCCAAACGACTTCACCCAAAGCAACTCTCCCTAGCATTTTTCTAATGTAATACAATGACCACGAATAATAACACTGATCATAGGGAGAGTTTTCAAAGGGCTACACAAAAATGACTGTTGCTATCATTTTTCTAATATGATCCAATCATCAGAATTAGTAACACCAAATAGTAACATCGATTACAGAGAGAGAGTTTCCATACGACTACACAAAAACGACTAATATAATCCAATCATCACAATTAGTAACACCAAATAGCAACACCGATCACAGGGAGAGTTTCCAAACAACTACAAAAAACCGAATATCGCTATCATTTTTGAAACATATACCATTGATCAACCTCATAAATCAACAAATCACCACAATTAGAAACACCAATCAAACCTACAATCAATCAATCCATCCACACCTTATCTCTATCATCAGCCGCCGAACCAATCCCATCCCCACCGAAACCATCACCATCACCATGACCGTCCCCTCCTCCGCCGCCTCCGTCCCTTGCGACGAAGGCGGTGAAGTACCAGTACGCGGCGATGAGGAAAAACGCGGCGGAGACGGTGACCTCGACCTCCCACCACGACGGCAACAGATACTCCGTTGCCGATACGATGATCGTCTCCGGCGACGGCACCTGCATCGGACCTGACCTCGAGATTTGCGAGAGCTTGATTGATTGGTCAACGGGATTGTTGGAGTTTGTTGGGAATCATCGGAAAAATAATGGGAAGTGATGAGGGGAAGGGAGAGGAGAGGGGTTGAATATTTTGGGGGAGGGAGAGGGAGAGAGGTCAAAATAGGTGGGTTGGACTTTTGGGGGGATTAGAAATTTCGTTATGTTTGAGGTGTGGGTATGAGAAGATGTCCTGGACTAGACAAGAGTCGTAATATCAAAGTTTCGTTAAGTTTTCATGTAAATTTTGCTCTTTGTCGGATGTGTTCTCCACGTCTTATATATTTTATAATATATATATATTTTTTATATTATTTTTATATATATGAATATAAGTTTATTTTTATATCCAATTAATGTTTGATCGTCCCGCAATATGTATTAAATTAAAATACGTAACTTACATAATCATTAATGTTTCACGATAAATTTATAAAAAACTAGGTTTGATCGTCGTTGCACGCATATCAAACTTTGTATCGATACGTCTGCAAAATCAAAACATTGTAAAGTTAATGAAACGAAAGAATATCAAATTTGACAACAAAAATGACAATGTCGTTTTTTTAACATCTCACATGTTTTGATTGGAAAAACCTCGACTAAAAAAAAAACTAATCTTGATCATTTATGTGGCTTCATCATGTCGAGTGATTTGTCATGTTGGTAAATTGAAACATTTGTTGCTTTGGAACGACATTGGTATATTTTAACATATTGATATTAGGATAGGGATAAATTCAGAATAGAAATTATTAAATAAAAAGCAATTTTTTTTAGTAAGTTTATTTTTCAATCTAAAATATGGATTCTTTGAAATTATTTTTTCTTTTTATTTTGGATTTACTCATTCTTTGATACTATTTATTATCATTTTTTGTTATAGCAATAGCAAATTTAATTTATACCATTGGAGATGCTCCTATCCAAAAATTTCTTAGAAACCTTTTATAATGGTCTCATATATTAATTTTATTTATTGAGAGGTCAAAGATGCTTTTAGAAATACTGTAAAATTCATCATAAACCGTGAACACCAATCATGAAAGTTTCCCCATCATAGATAGCATAAGTAATCGTCATTTTAAAACAAGTATTTTCTCCATTTCATATTATTTTAACAACACATACTCTAAAATTTGATTTATTATAATCAAACATTATTTTTTATAAAATTATTATCAAACATTAATAATAAATTAAGATATGAAGTTTAATCTTGAGATCAAAAAAATTCTATGATATCTTTGAAAACAAAAACAAAATATCTCTAAAATTATACTGTCTCCGTTCCAATGCAACACTTGTCGATAAAAAAAACAACATTTTCATATTTGAAATTTTTTTCAACAAAACTATTAAAACATCCATCCTTTTTACTTTATATCACATTTATTCATCCTATTGTTTTTTTTTTCCTCACTCCTTTCTCTTACAAAACCAAAAGGACAAATAAGTCCTTTATATAAAATTCAATATAAATATAAATTCTCACTCTAATATTGTATTTTTTATGAGACGAAAAGAATATATCGTTGTAAAAGTGATGAGACCGATAGAATAGTAAAAGATTTGCAAGTTTATTTTGAAGATTAGAAAGGTACAAAAGGAAAACAAATTGCTAAGGGTTTAGAGGATTTGTGACTAGTTCGAAATAAATTTATTTGTAATTATATTTTTGGATTTGGAGATCAACAATTGATATCAAAAACATATTTTTGCATTAAACAAAGGGAGAGAAATCAATTCTAATTTCAATCCTTAATCTTCAAAATCAATGATCTAGTCATAAGCTTATCTGTGGATACCTACAAATCCACTTTTTCCAATTGCTAATTATTAGAAAGAAAAAAAAAAAATACCAACGTATCCCCACCTTTCTTGAAAGGAGATGTACGTAGATTTTATCTTTATTTTTAAGAAAATCTATTTTCGTTGTCCTTAAATATCAAACACTGACTTTATATTTAAGGGATGAATAATTTATTACATCGACTCTCGTTCCCTCTTTAAAATTATCAAATTATCCCTCACACACCCACCCCTTCATACTTAAGCCCGCATCCTAGTCCACACCCTTCCCTTTTTATCACCCTATTTGTGAGTTTTCAGGAGAGGAGCAACAAAAAAAAAATAAAAATGAGAAAGTTGATGAGTTTCCTTTCTGACGTATGCTTGTGAGTTTTCAAGTGAGAGAGAAAAAAAGAAAAGAAAATAAAATATACTTCATTTTTCTTCCTAAATTTTATTGTCAAGGATGAGAAGATTTGAAAAGAAAGGAAAATGATTTAAAAAAATCTTTGCACTTTCACTACTATCTTTCTCACTCTTCATGTTTTACATTTAATACATTCAATAATTACAAGGTTAATATAATAAATTGAATATCAAATAAGGAATGAATAAATTGAGAACAAAAAGAACTAATTTCAGAATATCCATATTTTAAAATAAAAAATAAATTTACCATCGAAAAAAATTACTATTAGTAATTTTTACTCTGCATTTAGCCCTATCCTATCAAACAATACCTTCTTTTCTTTTCTTTTTTCCCTTCACAAGTAAACCAAGAAAAATTATTGATCATTTTCTTTCCAAAACTCACCAGCATGAAAAAAAAATAAAATATCAACTTCCTTCTTTTTTTCCGTTCAAAATCTATCACTTCTTTTCTTTTTTTTTTTTTTTTTTTGGCTTTTGACATATTAATCTATCAAATCTAACCTAATTCCAAAAAAATTCCTCAAATCTTTATAATTCCAACTAAGTCATTTAAATCTTATTGTTAATTTCAACAAAATCTATCAATTTTTTATAATACCAAATAAGTCCTCTGAAACATCACTTTGTGAACAAGTTAATCCATTCATCAAAATCATTGTTAATTTAAACCAAATTCAAATTTATATCTATAGATTTTCATCCTCATTTTTTTAATAAAGTAAAAAAAAAAACGATGCTCAATATTGTGCCAAGATTCAGCTAAATTTTTTTAAGAAAATTGTATAGATCATTAGAAGAATAAACTACAGCATGTTTCGATCTCGATGTCGTAACAATTTTATTTTATTTTTATCCGCAATAATTGCAAATTAGAATATAACTTATTTTATTATTAAAAAGGTTTTTTGGTGAGAATATCAACTCAAATTTCATTAACTTATTCACAAATCAAGATTTAGAGGACTTAATTGGAATTATAAAAAAATTAGAGATTTTTTAAAAATTAGATTAGATTTAAAGAATTAATATGATAAAGAAAAAATTATCCGAAACTATCACTTGTCAACAAAATTACGGATGAATACCACTCTTTATTTTTTCTATGAAAGTACCCCATTAACATTTTTTTTCAAAATCTAATCGAGTTTTTCTAATTTGTAAGATCATTTTTGATTTTCTTTTATCAAAAAAATATTACTTTTCAAAAAAAAGGAAAAAGGAAATAGATGAAATAGTTACGAACCGTCACCTGTAGACTCACAAAATTCACAACACAACCACAATGGCTGCGGTCGCCGTCGTCGTCATCATGACATCACGCCGTCTCCAACCATACTCCCTATTCACAACATCATCGAAGGATTTGATGACGACGATGCTAATGGAATTGATCAGATTATGATGTTGGTTTTTTTTCTTTTTTGGCAGGTTTGTTTGATGTGTTTGTTGTCGCTTTTCGTGATCCCGATCGTCAACGCTTTGCCCCTTTTAGTTGATTCCATTGATTTAGGGATGCCAAGTTCAGTTGATTTTTGTGGATTGATTGTGAATAGAATTTGGTTCATTGAGCGTTATAACTAATATTTGGCCGAGCTTCCTCTTGTTGTTGTTGTTGTTTTAATAAATGTGATTGATCTTCGATTTATTAACTGTGAATGAGATTTAGCTAGATTGATTGGTAACATATTTTCAGAGATATGGGTTGTGGATGGATTTTCTCTATTCATTGACTCTGAGTTTCTTAAATGGATTTCGGTGGATGCAATTTCAGGCACGAGTATACCGATTACTTGGATGGGAGTACAGGTAACCGGAAAGTGTTCCTCCAGCTTGTCCTTACAACCCGGCAGCCGTCAAGGGTAACAAAGTAAGCAGAAGTTCGTTTTTCACCATTCGTCATGCCCTAATCTAATGTGCATTGTTTGATCCGTTTCCTTGCACCCCAATTACATATTTTGGTGTTGGGCGGGAGTATGAAGAGGCTTGTGAATCGATTAACATATGAACGAAAAACTAAATACGTCGGCGGTGTAGTGGTGGTGGATAACGACGATAATTTCTCTCTGAAAATCTAATGCAGTATGATAGTATATCTTCGAAAAAGGCTATCACATTCATAATACGTCTTTCTCAATTCATAATACGTCTATTTTTCACAATATGTTATATGCAATGTTTTAAAAAATTACAATACATCTGATTTTATCACAGTACGTCTTCTTCATTTCATTATTGCTTCTTCTTTCATTTCATTTTTTTTGTGTTGTGGTACGTGTTTGCATGGCATTCTCCTCGATAAGAATCGACGACAAAGAAAGACGATAACGATTGTGAATGAGAATATCAACCTTCAGGAATCAATACGTCAGTCTCTTGAGAATCAATGCGTTAACTTCAGTAATCAGTACGTCAGCTTCTTGGAAATCAATACGTTAACTTCATCAATCAGTAAGTCATTCAATATCGCGATGACGACGTCGACGATGGTGACGATGTATCATGGTGGTGACGTCATTTTAGAAAAGTCAATATTGGATTTCAAAATAATTAATTTTAAGAATTTGAATTTTGAATGTAATTTTTATATCTGGGAAAAAGATTTTATAATTGATTGTTATTGATTATGCGATATTTAATGAATGAAATTATAATGGAATAATTTTATGTAATTAAAATTATATAAGATATTTGTCAAGAATTGTTCCTATAATAAAAATCTTTTTTTTTCCCCTTTAAACTCACGGGCAATAGTGAAGGGTGTATTTGTGAGGAGGAGAATAGCAGCTCTCAAAAGGAAATTCTTCACCAAGAAAATATTCTTCTCTCACCGGCAATAGTGATCGTTATATTTAAATTATAATATTTTTTTATAAAAAAGAGTAATCATTTTTATTTTATATTATATTATTTTTCTTATTTTTTTGATTTTTATAAAAAAATAG
>JAOVYX010020577.1:0-11079 GCA_035668315.1 Drosera spatulata | reverse complement strand
AATGAATTGCATAAAATTTAGTTTCACGATAATTAACGTATGAATGAATTGCATAAAATTTAGTTTCACGATAATTAACGTATGAATGAATTGCATAAAATTTAGTTTCACGATAATTAGCGTATGAATGAATTGCATAAAATTTAATTTCACGATAATTAACGTATGAATGAATTGCATAAAATTTAGTTTCACAAAATATGGGGTTAAAAAACTTGTTTAATGTTATATTAAGAAAAGAATACAAAGTATGAATGAAATGCAACCTTAATACGCAAATACGAAAAAATACGGACTTAATACGAAAATATCATATTTATATGAAATTACTTACACCTAATTTTGGCACTTATTTTCCTTTATATTCCACTAAAGAACCACTAACTCTTCACTTAAATTATTTTAGTTGATTTAATTCTCTATATATACAAATCATTTCCTTCCTCCAAATCTTTTACAAAAACATAATTAAACACCATTACCATATCAGATTATGGTTAGACAAGGGAAGAGAGGAAGGAGACGTTTAAGGATAGGAAAAGAAGCTTGATGGAAAGACGAATACGATGAGAATCCGTTATCACCATTGAAAGAAGGTAATCCGGTTGGTTAAAAATTTTGTGAAAAATTATATACTTGTTGATAAATTTTTATATTAATATATGTAATACTTCCATATGTCTAATTTCTAAAAAAATTAATAAATCATGATTCGAAATTGAGAATCTTAAGTTATAAATCAAAACGTATAGATATATCAATCTGTAAAAAACTCGTTATAGAGATGAATTTATGACTTCGTATAAAATTATATAGTAAGACTTATGTGACAAGTCTTGTATCAATGAAAAGGTATGAAAGTCTAGTTTCCAGAATAGCTTACAAATAATTATTTGAAGTTGTATATAAGGAGTTATCAACAAATTAGTGAAGTAAGGTCAAACTGTTTAAACTAGTAAAAAATATAAATTTGAACTAATTAACAGCTATTATTGATAGGGTTTTATGATGAAAACTTTAATTCAATAGAAAGATTATGAAATCTAGTTTATGTTGAATTTTATGAAATGATTTTTGGAGGTGTATAAGAGAAGTTATAGATTTAAACGTGTCAAAGTATCATGTTGGATAGAATCTAAAACTGAACCGTTTTGGTCCCGAAATAACTCCAAATGTTCACAACCATCTCTAATAATGATAAATACATAAAATCATCATCATGAATTATCAAAATAAGTATCAAAAACTTTTCTCAAAGCTTGGCATCACCACATAACATTACTATGACGGTTTTTCAAGAAGTACGAATAAATATACTAATTCCATAACGTGAACAATCATTCATAAAGGTGTATCTTAATATGCATACTCTATTATATTATAGGATTTGAAGACGCTGCTCGTCGTCACTTAAGGACGAGGTTGAATGTGTGCATGTCAAGAACTGTGATAAAAGGTAACGTTTAGATTTATTGTGTGTGATGATGCATGTTATTATATCATGAGTATAATAATATGCATTGGAATCTTCGGAGTTAGTCGGTAAATGTGGCTGACGTAAAATACTATTTACAACTACTGTGTGCTATGTGCTAAATACTGAGTGTTGTGGAGTGTTTTTGCATTGTGTATGTTATGTCTTGTTTGTTGGTATAACGAGGGTGAATGTGTGAAAAGATTAAATCCATAAATTGGTGAGATAACAACGTGGTATAAGACACAAAGAGCATTGTGTCTATCACATGTGTTATACAGTGACTTAATGGTGGCATTCTTTCATCGACCTTTTAGACCCTAGGCTCCGCTTTGACTGATCTCCTTTCGCCGATGTCCCTTTTGCTAAAGCTGAATAAAGCTTATCTATGAAATTGAATAAGTCTCGCCAAGGACATAATTATAACATTAAGGGTATCTAATGTCTGTCGTCTCTGTGTGATTGACATGATGACAAGTATATCAAAATCTTGAGTGAACTGTTGAGTGCAGCAGTGCGTGAGGCTTGGACTAGGGACCTGTTGTGTCACAGTGTCATTATCTCAATTTGTTTGATATGGAGGTCTTGACTGTTATTACCATAAAGGATATGACGGTAATAAATGACGTCGATAATGTCTGGAGTGTCGATGAGCGCATGGTTTCGAGCGTTGTTACGTGGTGTTAAGGGTGTTTATGTGATTAGGATGAATCATTGGTATACTTGTGATGATAATTGTGAATAACAGATTGACATGATAATTCCAGAGTATTGGAATAAAAGACCCAAATGGTCATTTTTTTTCTTTTATTATCGTCTTTTCTCGTTAACCTCTGATAAGGGGACCGACACGTTATCGAGCTCCTATAGCTCACGGTTACTATTTTTCTCTATCTTTTCTCTTTTCTTTGTTACATGAGTAAGATTTGGAGAGAAGTGTGATCTAAGTTTTGATGCTAGATATTAATTTCGCAGCGAGGTGATATTCTGAGTAATGATTGAGTGCATCAAAAGTTTCTAAACTAATGATATATTAGTGAACTTAACTTCATTCTTATTACTAAGTCAGGATGTATAATTTTTGCCTACCTGGGACACTGGGCTCAGCGACAGTGACGTCATATGTATCATTAATAAGTAATGAAAAGTCGGTGCATTACATTATTCGCTCCATACAAAAGAGTTCAAAAAAAAAAAAAAAACCAAAATCAAAAATCAAAAATCAAATTAAACGGGAACTCATTTGTCACCCCGGAGATTGTCGGCACCCAAAGGGGAAATCACCTCTGTCGTCACAAAATTCACCAAAATCGGAAAGCTCTGCGACCTCTTTGTTCACGAGAGCGAAGTGGTTCTGTAACGCCCCGGCCAAATCCTTACTACCGGATCGTCACCAAGAGCTGCTCGTCACGCTGACAACTGGCCCCACAGACCAACACTAGTCCTTCCAGTGCGCTTTGGCCTCACTCGCGCACACCCTGGGAAACTTTCCAGGAGGTCACCCATCCCAGCATTACTCTACGTTAAGCACGCTTAACGTAGGAGTTCTAAAGTGATAGGCTACCGAAAAGGAAGGTGCACCTTGTTGGTATAGGTAGTACAATCAAACCATTTAAGCATTTCCTTGGGGTATTACAGGTTCGTTATATGATTGATTTCATCGGATTATTTTAAACATGGTTGAGGCTGTATAGCTTGTATTCGTGGTTTGATTTAGGGATTTAAAGAGGTAGAATGCGCACGGCGTCTTTAGGCAGCCGATTCGCGTCGCGCGTCTTTCTCCATGAGATGCGCCGTGCATCTTTTCCTTTTAGGATCCCCAAAGTGGCCTATTTTTGGAATATTATATTTTCAAACCCTAATTTTTCTTTTTTTAAAAAAAACCCCATTTTGAAAAAAAAGATTCTCTCTCTTCCCACTATCAAGGACATATAAGTAAAATACACAAAAAAATCCTTATTTTTATTTTATATCGCATCATCACTCTTCACTAGCATTTCTTCTTTCTTGTTTTTTCACTTACTATTCGCATTCTCTCTCTTCCCACTACCAAGGGCATATAAGTAAAATACACGAAAAAATCCTTATTTTTATTTTATATCACATCATCACTTTTCATTAGCATTTCTTCTTTCTTGTTTTTTCACTTACTATTCGCATTCTCTCTTCCCACTACCAAGGGCATATAAGTAAAATACACTAAAAAATCATTATTTTTTGTAATTCTTGCGCCAAGATTCAATGTTGTAATTAATTTTGAACGGAGGAATTTTTTATTTTTTTAATAAGGTCCATCTTGGGCAGAACTTTATTGCTAACGTTTGTGATACAAGACTACATTATATAGTTTTTGAATATGGGGTTCCATACTCCAAAGTTGTTATTGAGAAATCGAATCGTCGAAATAAAAGTAGATCAAAAAATGTAATTTTTAATAAAAAAAAATGAAGTGTGTGTCATGACATAGATGTGTATATTAATTAATGAACGGATGAGATTAAAACAACAAAGATGAATGATTGAGAATAAAATATAGTATTCTAATCTTAACCATTCATTAATATTGTTTTAATCTCAACCGTTTATTTGTTATTAGACATATCTATGTCATGACATACGCTCCCTGAACCCTTTTTAATAAGAATAAAATATTATAAATCTATATATTTATAAAACAATCACACTTTAAATGTGTATACCATTCACAAATTATATTACATTTTATTTAAAAATACTCTATAAATACACCAGTTAACTCTTAAATGTCTTACACTTATTATTATACTTAGGAACTGTTTAAGTTTTTGTGATAATAAACAAGGATATCAAGCATCCGTTATATACTATTTATACAACCATAATTCTTAATCTTGCGAACTAACTTTCCATAATCACACAAGGAGACTACTAAAATTCAGGTGGTTAAGGTAGATTATTAGTTTGCAACTAAATTTCTTGATGCATTAACTTCCTTCCTATAACTAATTTTCCAAGCACAACATGTTTTACCAAAGAAATATACTACAGAATATAATAGATGCATTAGGTTGTTTAATACTCCCCCTAAACGAGTTTTCTCTCCTTCACCATTGAACGAATAGTCATTCCAATCTACTTTCTGAACTCTTCAAACTTAACCTTACTAAGTCCTTTCATAAATATATCTTCAACTTGATCATTGATTTTGACGTATTTTATCTCGATCTTTCCTTGTAACACTGTCTTACAAATAAAGTGATAATGAACTTTCACATGCTTATTGCGAGCATGAAACACTTGATTTTTTTGCCATTCGAATTGCTAATTGAATATCATTGTAAAGATGAACTGTATAATCAATAGATTGATAAAAATCCCCAATCAATTGTATCAACCAAGTGCATTCCTGAGCTGCTTAGTTACTGTACGATATTCCACCTTTGTACTTGACAAAGACACTGATGATTGTCTCTTACCGCAGCAATACATAATCCATGATCCAAGCTTAAACATGTA
Organism: Drosera spatulata; assembly: GCA_035668315.1. NCBI lineage: Eukaryota > Viridiplantae > Streptophyta > Magnoliopsida > Caryophyllales > Droseraceae > Drosera > Drosera spatulata. The sequence continues at coordinate 6,110 of JAOVYX010020577.1, read as the reverse complement.
ATCAGTAGTTGACCTTCGAGTGTCATGATCTCCTGTATAATCAGCATCGCATAGCGCTGTCAACTAAGAATATCCTTTCTTCCTGTATAGAATGCCAAAGTGAATATTTTCTTTGGCATATCTCATAATTCGTCGCACTGTTTTCAAGTGAGGCATCTTTGGATTATGCATGAATCTGTTGCTTGCACTGACTGCGTAGAAAATATCAGGCCTTGACAAAGTGAGATAGCTCAAACTTCCCACTATTTGTCTGTACATAGTCTCATCTTCAAGATCTATACCTTCAACTGAGCATAGCTTAACATTCGTCTTTACTGGTGTTGAAATAGGTTTGGAATCAAGAATTACAAATTTCACCAAAAGATCTTTCACATATTTATGCTAACATAAGAAAATGCTTTCTTTGGTTTGATCTACTTTAGGACCCAAAAAGTGTTTCACCTCTCCAAACCCTTTCATATGAAATCGAACCGATAAATTTGTCCTCGTTCTTTTGATCTCCTCTTCATGGTTTCCTGTGATAATTAGATCATTCGTGTAAACAAGAACTACTATCATTTTCTCACATCGTATATTTACGAATAGGTTAGAATTTACTGACGTAACTAAGTAGCCGCTTTGAATAAGAAACTCGGTTATCTTTCCATATCATCCTCTCAATGTTTGTTTCAAACCAAAGTGCTTTTTTCATTTTGTACACATACGAAGGATAAGTTTTGCTCTCGAACACCCTTTAAGTTATTCCATGTAGATCTCACGATCAAGCTCTTCCATGTAAGAAATCATTCCTGACATTTAGCTGCTACAACTTCCACGACTTAGTGGCGACAAGTGATAGAAGAACTTGAACAGTTGTACTCTTGACCTCTGGACTAAGTATCTCATCATAATCCAAACAATACTTTTGTAAAAATCCACGAGAAACAAGTCGAGCTTTACATCTCTCGATGAAACCATCAAATCTGATTTTGACTTTATACACCCGTTTGCAAGAGATAGGTTATGCGGACTTCGACTTTGGAACTAAATGTCAAAGTCTCATTTTGATTTAGTTTATCAATCTCTTCATGTATGGCTTGTATCCATTTCTTCCCTCGAGCTACCCGTTATATGAATTTGGCATTTGTGGTATGTCATCTTCAACAAGAGTTGTTTTGGTGTATTTGGTATTTGACTTCCATTCTCTAGTTGAATAACGATGCTTTAGTTGATTTTTTGTCTGCTCTTTTTCTTGGTCAAGTTGTTCTTATGCGTCTTTAAGTTGGATAGATCGATCCTGCTCTATGATATTGTAGACTCCGTTTTTCCAAGGATTGCTTCCCTCGCCTGAAGATTTAGGAGATAACTCTTTTTCAAGACCTTTAGGTTCTAGAGGAACTTGTGGATGAATATTAGCTTTCTTCTCTTTGTCCAGTATCTCCTACAGCATCTCTCTAATTATTATTGAGTCTGATAAAGTGACTGAGTACTCTAGATCCTATCATATTTTTTAATGGATAGCATCTGTTTGTGTTGGGATCAACACACTTTCAATCCTTTTGCTGATCATCGTATCGCATAAAGATACATCGTATCGTCTTCTTATCGAACTTATTCCGAAGGTGGTAAGGAAAGAACACATGACACACCCATTCGAAAATTTGAAAGTGACTCACTGCAAACTTCATCTTCCGGAGCTTCTCAAATAGTGTTATAAACCTAAGCCTCGTTTGTGGTAGTCGGTTGATGACATGAGAGTCGTCTTTATGCACTCCGTCTAAAATGTGATGACACGTTTTTGGTATGTAACATGCTTCTATAGGTTTAAGCTAGATTATGATTCTTTCTTTCTGCAACGTCATTTTACAGAGGCATATCTGAACGAGTCAACTGTCTGCGAATATTATTTTGATGCAAGAATGTCTTCAACACGTTTGACGTGTACTCGTCTTCATTGTATCTTAGATCGATGATTGATGGTTGTTTCACTGGACAAAAGACATCTGAGTGAATAAACTCGAGTGGAACTTTTGCTTTGAATTAGGACTTGTTGCGTCAAAACCTTTAATGTATACAAATTGAGTCATTAGCAAACTTTAATCGTAAATGATTTTAGTATGCATCAAGGTTGAAGATTCGTCTACTTGAAAAGTGAGTCTGCAATGTGTGCGTAGCAAGGCTGATTCAGAGACAAATATAGCAAAGTTGATAACATTAGGGTCATGAATAAAAGGGATAACAAGACTTGAGAATTTATACATCTGCAGTAAGAAATGGTTTTCACAGTCTATTGAATTTGGTGGATAATCCTCAGAATAACAAGAAACAATCTCAGCAAGTTATGTGGCTTAATATTATCAATTGATTTGACATATTGTCAAGTCATAGCACTCAATCTGCTGGATCGAATTTGCAATATTTTAATAAATTTGGCACAATTTATTCTTAAAATATAGCTTTGTCTTTACAAAGGGTTAGGTTAGGGTTTGTATGAATTGAGTTAGAAAAGTAAATTAGGTTAGGTTAAAAGACATGTGTGGTTGAATTAAAATTAGGATGTCAGAAACTTTTTATCTCGTATAATAGAATTAAAAAATCGAATTGAAATTTAAAATTATTTTACAAAATAAAATTAAAATATTCTATTTTATAAAATAAAACGAATTAAAATTAAATATGATATCAGATATTTAGATTTATAATAATAAAAATAAGTATTAAAATATAAGATGAAATTTCATTGAAGAATTAAAAATAATTACCCTTCGAGAATCCTGTATTAGTTGATTGATTGATGGAGTCATGGAAGAGAACAGGGCAGCGAGGTGAGAACCACAGTATTTTCATCGATCGAAGTGTTGAAAGATGTGACAGACCATCCATTTCTACCGCCATTGATTCCCGCCACAATACATTCCCCAGCACTCTCTCCATTCGCTCAACTCCTCACCCTCTCCAACAGACGATTCGTGTGAGCAAAACCCTAACCTTTCAGCGATGGACGGCGATTTCCAAGGCCTAGACAATCTTCCCGAGCTCAAGCTAGGTATCAACACCAAAACCCTCACTTTATTTATCCTTCAATTTTTTCTTTTAGTATTCACTCAGCAAGTATGCATGTTGTCTCCTCTGGTTCTAGAATCTGTGGATTGGTGTCGTAATTTTTTTTTTACTTGTTCAATTTTCGATATACTGGGCAGATGGGAAACAAGCGCAAGGGTTCCTCTCGTTCTTCAAGACCTTGCCTCAGGTGAGTACTACCTTGAATCCATAGTTTTAGGGTTTTTGTTCACTTTGGGTTTTTGTTCACTTTAGTTTTGCATTGTTGTGTTTGACAGGATGCTCGAGCTGTGCGGTTCTTTGATCGAAGGGTTTGTACGATTACTTTTAATACTTTTTATTATTGTGTATTCTATGCGGGTTTTTTTCACTGTGAAGTTGAAATCTAAAATTGTGATGCTGTGGATGTTATGAATATGACTTGGATACTAGGTAGGTATTGCAATGTGCACTTAGATACTATCCTATTGTGTATTGCTCTTAAATTGTGTTTCCGTGGATGTCATGATATGACTTAGTAATTTTGTTTCGGTTACTTACAATGAAGTCATAATGTGTCCTAGATAGGAATTGGATTGTGCACTTACCTACTCTCCTATTAGGAATCGCATTTAAATTTGTGTGTTTGTGCATGTTAATGAATATGACTTAGTAATTGTGTTTCGATTACTTGTGAGCAGCTCATTATGTGTCCTAGATAGGACTTGCAATGTGCATTTAGATACTATCCTATTAGGTATCGCACTTAAATAGTGTTTCTGTGGATGTCATGAATATGAATTAGTTATTGTGTTTCGATTACTTACGATGAACTCAAAATCTGTCCTAGATAGGATTTGCAATGTGCACGTAGATTCTATCCTATTAGGTCTCCGTACGTGTACACGTGGTGATATTTCAGCTTTTATCCCCAGATAACGCATTCAATAATCACTTACTCCAAGTTTATTCAACAACCGTATTCTAGGAGTTCCTCTTCTAGCTATATGTCTAATTTTACCATCTATGCTAATTTTAAATTTCTTGTTCTATGTGGTACACTTTCGTGGGGCTACGTTAACTCCAAATTTCACATCTTTGATTCTGTTATCTTTATGTCTTCATCTCCTATGTGACCTGTAAGACCCGAGTGCTCTAATCTTTTATAATCTATTGGGGAGGGAGGGGGAGCGTTGATGCTGTTAGCAGGCTCGTTATGGTTTATCCCGTTGTATAGCTATTAGTTTATTACACTTTTATTTGTTTATTTTCATCATTTTCTTTATGATCTCTGTTGTATACTTTGTATTTTGCTTGAGATCTGAATGAAATTCAAAACAGGACTATTACACTGCACATGGTGATAATGCAACTTTCATCGCTAAAACATATTACCACACCACCACTGCCATGCGACATTTGGGTAGTGGACCTGATGCCCTTTCTAGTGTTAGCATTAGCAAAAATATGTTGGAGTCTATTGCTCGGGATCTTCTGCTGGAGAGAACGGACCATACTGTCGAGCTGTATCAGGGAAGTGGTTCAAATTGGAGGCTAGTAAAGACTGGAAGCCCCGGCAATCTGGGTAGCTTTGAGGATATTTTATTTGCAAATAACGAAATGCAGGAGTGTCCTGTAACGGTCGCTTTGTTGCCAGATATCCATGAAAACGGATGTACTGTTGGATTGGGTTTCATAGACCCATCTAAGAGAGTGATTGGACTAGCTGAATTCATTGATGATAACCACTTCACCAATGTTGAGTCTGCTCTTGTTGGGCTTGGTTGCAAGGAATGCCTGCTGTCAAGTGATCTTGCCAAGTTCAGTGAAAGCAGAGGTTTGCAGGATGCACTATCTAGGTGTGGCGTGATGGTGACTGAAAGAAAGAGATCTGAGTTTAAGGTGAAAGATCTGGTAGTGGATCTGAGCAAACTAGTCAAAGGTTCAATTGAACCTGTGCACGATTTAGTTTCTGGTTTTGAGTTGGCATCAGCAGCTGTAGCTTGTTTACTAAATTATGCAGAGTTACTTTCAGATAGTAGCAATCATAAGAAGTATATTGTGAAACAGTACTGTCTTGACAGCTACATGCGCTTAGATTCTGCTGCCATGAAAGCATTGAATGTCTTGGAGGGCAAAACTGATGCCAACAAGAACTTCAGTTTGCTTGGCTTGATGAATAGAACATGTACTGCTGGTATGGGAAAACGAATGCTTCATATGTGGCTAAAGCAGCCTTTATTAGATGTGAGTGAAATTAACTCTCGGTTGGATCTGGTTCAAGCATTTGTGGAAGATGCAGAACTTCGCCATGATCTGAGGCAACATCTGAAACGAATCTGTGATATTGAGCGCCTATCAAACCATCTTCAAAAGAAGAGGGCTGGTTTGCAGCATGTTGTGAAACTCTATCAGGTACCTTTTTGAAAATAAATTTCCCATTTTGCTCATAAAAACTGAATGAAAGTTTGATACTGCTTTGTTCATTTCCTTTTAAATTTCTTTTTGGGCGAGGTTGGATTGGGGATGGAGTTGTTTCTAATTGCATCAAGGTCCATTTATTCTTCTATTAATTGTTTTATTTTTCTGACTGATTGGCAAAAGCTTGCTTTTGTTTGGCCTCAAGTTTTTAAATAATGCAATTAGTTGTCATTCGTATCGCTGTTCCATCTTTACACTGGCATATTACCGGCATATGAAGTTACTTAAAACTTTTTTTATTGCTTTGGAATGCAGTCGAGCATCAGACTTCCCTACATCAAAGGCCCCTTAGAAAGATATAATGGCCAATTTTCAGCACTGATAAAGCAAAGGTTCGAAGAACCTCTAGCAAGGTTGACAGATGAAGACCATCTGAATAAGTTTATTGCTCTTGTCGAAAATTCTGTGGACCTTGATCAACTGGAGAACGGTGAATACATGATTTCCTGTGGCTATGACGCAAGGCTTGCAGAGCTAAAGAATGCACTGGAAGTGCTTGAACATCAAATTCAGAATCTGCATAAGGATACCGCGAACGAACTTGATCTTCCTCTTGAAAAGGCCTTGAAGTTGGAAAAAGGCACACAATTTGGACATGTATTTAGAATTAC
>JAOVYX010020576.1:0-16864 GCA_035668315.1 Drosera spatulata | reverse complement strand
TTTGCCATCGTAAGTCCAACCACGATCGACAAAGGAGCAATCATACTCACAGCAGAGAACGGGGAAATGGACGTGAGCGAAAGCATTGCTGCCAACAGAAAGTATATGTTAGCAGCACGACGGAACTGCTCAAAGAGTGCTTTGGGGAGAAACGTGAGGGCATTGTACTTGGTTGTCGATATATGATTGTTAGGATACTTAAGGGGCCTTTTCTTGTGAACAACAGGCTGGTTGCAGTGCACTACTCTCGAAAATCCAGGTCCCTCCGGCAACGAGCTCCCCTCTGCACTCTCTTGCACATTCGGTCGAAGACACGAGAATGTGTATAGATGGCTCCTCCTAATCCTAGCCCTTATCCTACCATTAGCCATTTCTCACTGTCTACACATTAATCAAACCAGAATCACCACATACCCGCGATCGTCGCCCCACTTCGAAAACACAAACCCATTAACGGTTTCACCACACAGATACTATCTTTCCCACAATCCCACCAAAAGCCAACTATAATAAAACCCAAATCAATCCTCAAAATCCCACATTTCATCCCACAAGATCCAATCTCAATCTACCCTAAATCAACGATCATCAAAAACCCACAATGCAAATCAAAATCAAACACCAACCCATTTCAATTCATCACCAGAAATCACAACCCAGTTGACTAATCAACCCAAACATCAACGATTCTATAAAAACGCGAAAACACAAAACACACCGTTGACGAGCTCAAACCCTCTTCATCAACGACAAAAAAAAACCAACAACAACAGCGTGTTTGCTCAAATCCCCTTAACAGAAAAGGTAAGCAAGATTTGTATGACCGAGAAAACGGGAAATGGGATGCCTAAATGGACCGTTGAAGATTGAATTTTTGAGAATTTTGAGAAATGGGGAAAATGGGTTTGTTTACTTGATCTTTGGGGATGAGAGCTTGATTGAATCTGATGAAGAAAGGTATCTGATTGTCAATGTCGTGGAGGAAGAGGAGAACGACGACGATGGGTTAGAAAGAGGGAGAAAATTTGGGCATGAGAGCAAAATAAGGGGGGTTTAGGCTTAGGGTCTCTATTGATAGTGTCTTGCACGATCATTTGTTGGGGTAATACCAAATGTAACAGTTGCAGTTTATATTATTGCTTCAACCTAGTATTGGATTACAAGACAAACCGAACACTTCCTCGTCCTTATTAATTTGCAAGGCTGGTACATAAACGTGCTGATAGAGTTACGAATCGTTTGTGGAATAACCAAATGTCGATTTACACAAACTCATATTGAGACATCAATTATAATTTAAGTTGTGTGTTTTATTATAAGGTCAGTTACGTAATTCAGTTGTATCGTTAAAATGAATAACGAAACTCTATAAAAATGCAAATTGAATAGTATCGTTATTATGCAACGTGTTGAAATTATCTTAGAAGAACTCGTGATGATTCGTAGACCTGATACGTAAGGAAAAGAGTAAGACTGAACGAAAGAGTAGGCATGGTCCGTGCAGGATTGGCACAGTCGTGCGTCTTGACTCCCCAAATGTCGCTGAGCACGGCCTGCATGACCGTGCATGATAAGCACGGGCCGTGCGGATTATCTTGCGAGATTTATTTCTGTTTCTTTTATTAGTGGGTCTAGTAATATACCACTGTATTAGGTTTATGTGGAACATAGGAGAGAGATTTTTCTTGTAGGGTTTTGAACGAAACACAAAGTGAGAGTGAGAGTGAGAGAGTTAGAAGAGACAAACAAATTATAATCTTATTAGTGGTTTGTTTTTTTGTGGGGTTTTTCTTCCGGTTTTCTGATTTCACTGCGTTAAATATCGTGTGTTGTTGTTAGAGTTCTTGTTTGTGGTTGATCGTGATGTTCGACGCGACGTATCGATTTCTAGGGTCTAAATATGTAACACAACGTTATAATTTTATTGTGACAGAGAGAATATATGTTGAGATCTATTGGTTTCAAATCAAGATGTTGGATCGTTTCAAGTTTCAACAAAATTCATACTTTCGATTCTTCTTGGTTCAATATATAAGGATCAACGACGATAACAAATACGAGACGTGAACATATGGTTTCATACCCGTTTTTGTTAAATCGATGATGCTTCATCGGTTCAACTCAAAATCAATTGAGAATTTGAGAGGCAATCCAAGATCATCTGCTTAATGTGATTTTCTCTATTCATAATGTGAGTTTTATATTCTGAGCACAGTTGTAATGTAGCGATTACTTGGATGTGTCTTATGATCGCTTTCATGGCCTTCAAAGTTTTAAAGCTGCAATGCATGGTTTTGGTCCCCATTGTAGCGTTGCAGATAAACCAATCAAACAATTATGCAATAGGTGCAGGACGAGGATATGCATGCATCTCCACATTACAGGATTATTATGAAGCTCTAGGGGTCCATTTGAGTCTCTGATCAGTATAAGACTGCACGCAGACTTTATCAAATTAATGTTCCTGGACCAAAACAAACTATGATTAATCATCCATTTGTTTAATGAAGTCATGGAGAGACCTGCAGTGTACAGTAATTTATATATGCTGATATGCCCAACAATTGTGGGCACATTTAGGATAATACAGCGTCTCTTATCTGTTCCAACATGAAAGATCTAAAGAGAAATCTGCGACTTCAAACGACAACCCTGGTCCATGGTGCCATGACGTTTTCAACTGGAGAGGAAACCAAAGATAGCATGACGATTTACTGATATCACACAATCTGTATGTGTTATATTATTCCACAGGGTTGTTCTGCCCTTACCTAAAGTGAACGATATTTAGTATCGCCAGAATTGATCACACGGAATTGTTTTTCGTTCACGAGACCATACGCACTCACTTCTTGGCTACCAATATGGTCCAGTTGGTGCTATCAGCGGTATTCCTCGTCGTTCTCTTTAATCCTATTGCTGCAGTTGTTGTAGTCTGTCCCAAGATCAAAAGTCTGCTCCCACCTGATGGGAGGTAGGACACAAAACAATGCGGAATAAATCGTCTTCCACTTGTTTAACTCGTTAGGGAACAAATGATGTAGAGCAAAAACTAGTAAAAATGTAAAGACACGATTTTTACGTGGAAAACCACTCGATGTGATAGGTGAAAAACCACGAGGCCAAAGTCCACCCCAAACCTCCACTATCGATGAAATAATTAGTACACAAGGTCTTCTCTAGATCACACTAGAGGCCAACAACAATCTCCGCTACACAAACCCAATCAACACAACAATAACCCAGAAACGAACTGGATTCTGCAACTAACTTTGGACTGTGATAGTTCTGTCAATACAGCTTCAGACAACGCACGGTTTGTTTCTAATCGAAGACCAGTGAGTCAAGAACGTGCTCACCAAATTTCACGAGGATCTGATAATGTTTCAACTTTCAAACTGTTGTTGGAAACCAACTGCGCAATCAAAAACTGAACTCAACCTAAACTGTCGAACAATGATATCCCTGTTTGTGCGATCCTGGTGTTGTCTTTTGCTGATTTGAATACTGTGTTGCTGATTTTAGGTATCCTCTTGGTCGTCGATATACCAAGGCTGCAGGGCTACGCACACGATCTTTTTTTTTCTCAATCCAATCGATCTCAAAACCCTAAATCAAGATATATATATATATTTCTTCAAAATATATATTGACTTAATTAATTATTCTTCACATAATAATAATATGTGGGTTTGACTCGTCGTGCTTTTCCATAAAGGAGTGAACCTGGCCCAACAAATCTCCCCCTCACGACGAAGTGGGGAAGCACGTCATCCCTGTAATCTAACCGCATACCTCAAGCTTGTGTCTCGGTAATGCTTTACTAAGCATATCTGTTCCATCATCATCTGTATGAATCTTCTCAAGATGAAGCTTCTTCTCATCGAGAATGTCTCTGATCCATGTGTAACGAGTATCAATATGATTTGTCTTACCATGAAAGGTAGAATTCTTGCTGAGGTGAATAGCACTCTGCAGGTTGTCACAAAACAACGCATATCTATTTTGCTTGAATCCCAACTCTTGAAGGAATCTCTTCATCCATAGCATCTCTTTACACACTTCTGTAGTTGCGATAAACTCTGCTTCTATCATAGAAAGTACAACACATTTCTATAACCTTGAATGCCAGGAAAGTGCTCCCCCTGAGAAAGTAACCAAATAACCTGAAGTAAACTTTCGGCTATCAACATCTCCGGTCAAATCTGAATCTGTGAAACCGACCAATGTCAGTTTATTATTTACAAAGCAAAGTCTGAGCTTGAAAGTACCTCGAAGATATCTCAGAATTCACTTTATTGCTTCCCAATAAGGTTATCTTGGATTTGACAAAAAACGGCTCACAACACCAACTGCATGTGCAATGTTCGATCTCGAACACACCATCACATACATCAAGCTAGCAACCGCAGAAACGTAAGGAACTCGTGACATGTATCTTCTCTCATCATCTGTAGAAAGACTCTGATCAGCGCTCAACTTAAAGTGTGAAGGTAGAGGAGAGCTTACCACTTTAGCATTGTTCATATTGAACCTCTGAAGTACTTTTTCAATGTACTTCTTCTACGATATCCACAGCTTCTTGACATCCCTGTCTCGATCAATTTTGATATCAAGGATCTTCTTTTCTGGCCCCATGTCCTTCATAGCAAAAGACTGGCTCAACTGCTTCTTTAACCTGTCAATCCGAGAAGCGTTCTTGCCAATAATCGACATATCATCAACATATAATAGCAGAATAATAAAGTCATCAGCTAAAAAGTTCTGCACAAACACACAATGGTTGTCTTTAGTCTTCTTCTAGCCATGTAGCTTCATCACAGACTCGAACTTCTTGTACCACTGTCTTGACGCTTGTTTTAGGCCGTACAAACTCTTCCTCAATCTGCAGACATGATCCTCTTTGCCTTTCACAACAAAACCTTTCGGCTGCTCCATATATATCTCTTCTTGCAGATCACCATGTAAGAAAGTTACCTTGACATCTATCTTCTCAATCTCTAAATCTAGACTAGCTGCTAGGCCTAGAATCACACGAACTGATGACAACTTTATAATTGAAGAGAATATCTCTTCAAAATCAATCCCCTTCCTCTGAGTGAACCCCTTGACGACTATTCTGGCTTTGTACTGTGTCTCTAAAATCAACTTATCATGTCACAACCTGAACACCCATTTATTCTTCAAAGCTTTCCTACCTCTAGGTAGCTTTACTAGGTGAAAGGTATGATTATCGTGGAGCGACTGCATCTCATCCTGCATGGCCTCAAGCCACTTACTCTGACACTCATCATTTAAAGCCTCTGAGTACGATTCTAGTTCACTTGCATTAGTCACTGTCACATACTGATTTGGAGGATACCTGGTAGAAGGTTTTGGATCTCCCGGTGACTTTCAGAGCTAAACATTCTATGGAGCATTAGGCGAAACATCTGCTGGGATCTCTACTAGAATCTCTAGACGTTCAGGAATGACATCATCAATGTCGATAGGCTCTGGAACATATACATCACCTGGATCACCCTGCTCTTCTTCCTCAATCTACATAGGAAAATGTGCATGAGGAAGTGGATCCAAATCAATCAAATCGTCACTAACTTGTGGCGCTGAAATCTCAGATTTCTTAATGTCCCGAATATTCTGATCTTCGATGAACACTACATCCCTATTTCTTACAAGTTTCTTCTCAACTGGATCGTAAAACTTATAGCCGAACTCGTCCTGCCCATAGCCAATGAATACACACTGTTGAGACTTCACATCAAGCTTCGATCTCTCATCTTTGGGTATGTGCACAAATGCCTTGCATCCAAAGACACACAAGTGATCATACGAGATATCCTTTCCTGTCTAAACTCGGTAAGGAACATCAAGATCCAACGAAATGCAGGGAGTGAGGTTAATAACATGAACAACAGTATTCAAACCCTCACCCCAAAAGGATCTCGGTAGCTGTGCGTGTGAAAGTAAACATCTCACCCTTTCAACTAGTTTTCTATTCATTCTTTCAACTAACCCATTCAACTGAAGCATCTTAGGAGGCGTCTTTTGATGTTTGATACCCTGCTGTCTGTAATACTCATCAAAAGGACCACAATACTCTCCCCCGTTATTAGTTCTGGTGCATTTCAACTTTCTCCCTGTTTGTCTTTTCAACTAAGGCATGAAATCGTTTAAACGCATCTAACACTTGGTCTTTATACTTCAAGGTGTAAACCCATATTTTTCTTGAGCAATCATCTATGAAGGTAACATAATAAAGAGAACCACCAAGTATTCTCGTCTTCATAGGACCACAAACATCAGAATACACCAAATCTAGAATACCTGGTTTTCTAGAATACACCAAATCTAGAATACACCAAATCTAGAATACACCATAATTTTCTGGAAGGAGGAGAACTCTTGAAAGCAACTCTCCTCTGATTCCTACTTGACAATGAGCACACCTCTTCAACGTTGGATTTTTCGAACCTGTGAGGAGCTTTTTCTTCGTCAAAACTGACAGCCCCTTCTTACTGATGTGACTGAGTTGTCTATGCTACAATTCTTTGCTTGTGTGATGTATAATGAAGAGTGCTTAGTACCTCTACCCACAACCATAGAACTCTTAGTGAGTTTTCATCGGCCATCATAGAAGGTGCTGTAAAATCCCTCATTATCCAGCTTACCTGTAGAGATCAAATTCAGACGAATATCAAGAATATGTCTGACGTCATGCAAAACTAATCTCCTGTCGTTACTGATCTCTAGGCATACATCCCCAATGCCTATAACTGCTGCCAGTCCATTATTCTCCATCTTCACAGGAGCGTAATCACCAGCCCTGTACAAAATGAAAAAATCTGTACGAGAAGTAGCATGAACAAATGCACCACTGTTAATCACCCAGCTGGTTTCATGACACATAAAGTTAACCGCATCCCTATCAAACACAAACAGAATACCATCAAAAACTGCTGCAACTCGATCATCTTTCTTATCTGTATCAGTCTTCTTCACTTTGCCCTGCTCACTCAACTCTTTCTTCAGAGCAAGGTAGAATCTCATGAGTTGATCTTTCTGATGACAATGATGACATTCAACATTCGCTTACTTATTAGATGCACCTATGCTCTTACTGCGGCTCTTACCTCTATTCGTTGAACCATGACTGTTGCTTCTGCCTCTGTTCTCAACAACCAAACCATCTTGATTCGAAGAAGTCCCTTGTGTCTTTCTTCTCATCTCTTCATTCAGAATGCTGCTCTTGACGAGATTCATGGTAACTGTACCATCTAGAGTAGAATTTGACAACGAAGTTCGGAAAGTCTCCCATGAGTCAGGTAAGGTGTTGAGTAGCCATAAAGCCTGAACCTCATCATCAAACTTGATCTTCATCGCAGCCAACTCATTTATAATTCCCACGAATGAATTTAAATGATCAGCCAACAGAGTACTATCACGATATCTCAATGTCATCAACTATTTAATCGTAAACGGTTTGTTGTTACCGGTCTTTCGAGCATACAACTGCTTGAGCTTACTCCACAAGGTGTAAGCATTCGTCTCATCTGAAATATGATTCAACACATTATCATCAACCAGTGTCTAATGCAACCATAAATCTAACGATGCAAAATATTCCACTGATCATCAATTTTACCCTCAGGTTTCTTTTCGGAAAATACTAGCAAATAATAATCTTTCACATAGAGCAGATCATCCATCCTTCCTTTCCACACATGGTAATTCGAACCATTCAGCCTAATCATTCTACTCGTGTTTGTCTCCATTGTTCAAAACAAGTCAAACCAAGTAATGACCTCGCTCTGATACCACTTTGATACGAGGTAGGACACAAAACAATACGGAATAAATCGTCTTCCACTTGTGTTAACCTATTAGGAAGCAAATGATATAGAGAAAAAACCAATAAAGATGCAAAGACACGATTTTTACATGGAAAATCCCTTGATGTGAGAGGTGAAAAACCACGAGACTGAAGCCCACCACAAAGCTCCACTATCGATAAAATAATGGGTACATAAGGTTTTTCTCTAGATCATACTAGAGGCTAACAACAATCTCCGCAACACAAGCCGAATCAACACAACAATAACAAATAGGCTGGATTCTGCAACTAATTTTGGACTGCAATAGTTCTGTTAATACAGCTTCAAACGACACACCGTTTATTTCTAATCGAAGATCAGTGAGTCAAGAACGTGCTCACCAAATTTCACAAGGATCCGATAACATTTCAACCTTCGAATTGTTGTTGGAAACCAACTGCGCAAATCAAAAACTGAACCCAACCTAAACTGTCGAACAAAGATATCCCTGTTTGTGCGATCCTGGTATTGCCTTTTGCTGATTTCAATACTGTGTTGCTGATTTTAGGTATCCTCTTGGTCGTCGATATACCACGGCTGCAGGACTGCGCACACGATCCTTTTTTTTTCTCAATCCAATCTATCTCAAAACCCTAAATCAAGATATATATATTTTTCTCCAAAATATATCTTGACTTAATTAATTATTCTCCACATAATAATAATATATGGGATTGACTTGTCGGGTTTCTCCATAAAGGAGTGAACCTGGCCAAACAGCACCATGCGAGGATTTCCCCCTTCATATGACACATGTGCCTTCATATGTATAATATCCTGAAAATTTTACTATTTAAATATATGAAAAATACGTACATAAAAATCATATTTAAATATTAGTACAGTACGAATGAATTTTCGTTATCACAACGTACGTAACATATGAATTTTTGTTATTTTAATATACGTAAACTGCGTATATTATGCACGTGAAAATAAATATAACGAACGAGAGACGTTATGATCGCACGAATAAATATAGTGAATGAATAATGCTATAAAGTGTGGATAAATATAACGAATAAATAATGTTAACGTAACGTTATAACGTTAAGAATATTGCGTATTAGGGGTAACGATTTTAATCCCTAGATTTATATTATTAAATAAAATACAATATTAATATTTTTGGGATAATTAAATCGACACGAATTAATTAATAAAAAATCAATATTACGAAATTGAGATAAATAATGGTCTGATGAAAATATAATGAGGGACCGAAATCATTCATTTTCTTTTCCACCGCCATGCACCTTCCTCACCAACTCCTATTCACCTTCTTCACCTTCGCCAAACCGCCATCACGTACCCTCACCAACTCCACCAACACCGTCACCAACGACCTCACCTAACCATCATTACCACCACGCTATAACCAAGGCAACCACCACATCACCACCATCTTCATCGCCATCACCGCCTTAATTCTTCGACGAAGCCGAACCAGAAAGCGCCACCACTGAACCAACCTCCTCTACATGATCACGAACTAACCACCACGACAACCACCATCACACACCACCCCACAAACCACCATACGTCATCGTCGTCCTTCCCAAACCTAATCACGATGAGAAGCAACGGGGCAGCCGCGCAGCTCTCTTCCACGTCCTCACGCCATCATCATCCTTTGTCAAGGTCGTCGGAGCCTCTTGCGCTCGTTGACAACCACCAGGCATGTATCCCTCACCGGAGATCATCCCCTAGCAACCGAGAACCAAGTGGAGCTGCTCACGACGAGTAACAATAAAATCTCCTCTTTCATGCCATCACTTCACGACCACCATCAATCACCATATTGCCATCATCAGAGGAAGTCAACGACCACTACGAGCTCCCCCACGACGAGAAACAGCCACCCTGCAGTCCCCTTGATTATCCAATGAGCCACCATCAAGAAACGTTTTATTAAAGTCCTCCGACGACTTTTCCGACGATATTCCGACGAGCCACCAGCAGTGACGGCGGTAATGAGGTGGTATGGCGTTGGGTGCCTGGGGTTTCGAGATTTGGACTTAAATGAACATAAAAACACTTCAACAAACTTTTCCAGCCAAAGCATTGACCAGCGGTGACAAAGCGTGGCAGAGCAAGATGAAATACTTTGGTGACATCGGGTGCCTTGGGTGTCGGGATTGGGACGAAAATGAGCTTTAAAACACCTTATCAGAACTTTCCAACGACATTCCGATCACTTTTCTGGCCATCGACAGTGAAGGCGACGGGGGCAAAGCAGTGATGAAAGCCGGACAGCGAAGCGGTGACCTTGGGTGTCGAAGGTTCTAAGGTTTCTTTAACCCTAAGTAAAAGTAGGGTTAAACGTGCTTCAAAGGTAACTTATCCCCTCTCGATCCATCTCGTGCTCAATATTTCATCAATATGATGTGTTATGATAATTATGATGAAAAAGATACCGCTAGGAGGACGATGATATACTTGTTTGCTTGATTGATGCGTTGAGACGATAACAGAACTAAGGTTTCGATAATATATGCATGCATTAGGTTTGGAGACACTATTTAATGCTAATAATGATCCTAAAATGTCATGAATGCACTTCTTTGAATATGTGTATGCTTAATGTGTGATATGAGCAATTATATTTAATTACGAAATTTATGCAATAATGGAACTAAGGTTTCAATAAAATGTGCATAGGTACATGCGGACGTAAAATAATATTAATTACGATCCCTAAATGACATAGATGAACTTTGTTATATGTGTGCATGCTTGGTGTGGTGATACGATGAATTATATTTGTTCACGGGGTTTATGTACTAAAAGGGTACTAAATATATCATGGACAGATCAGGTTGTAATAATAAACCTTCACATCGGGATCGAGACCGGGGATGATTGTTTTATATGTTTGATATGTGATGTGGGGTATTGGGATTGAAATGGGTTAGAATACGCACCATTATAACATATATGCTCTCTCGGAAAATAAACGGAAACGACCCCTAAATGCTTAAATAAAAAGGACATGAGTACGCATTGCTTGGTTTCATTATCTTAGTGATATGAACTAACAAAAAACGAATAAAACAAGGCATATGTGTCGTTGAGTTGTAAAGGTCGAGCATTGCGCGTCCCTTCTTGGATCCGTTGGATCGTTGGTCGTTTTTCTTGAAAATGTTGTGAAGGTTGAGCATGGCGTCCCTTCCTGAGTCTGACGTGACCAATGTTTACATCCTTTGGAATTGTCATGAAGAAGGTCGTACTTAGTATCCCTTCTTGGATCCATTGGGATCATTCATTGTTTCTCTAAATAAGCCTGGGTGGCTGTGTTAAAATGTCATTCTTCGAGACATCACCTCGGGCGAGAAACTAGTCAGAGAGCGATGGGCATCCCCCATCCTCTTAGGATGCATGCAGCAGCTTCGACGCCATCGCGACGGGGCAACGGGTGACTCTCTACAGGGAGGCCCAAATCATCTCAATACAGACATCCGGTGTCTGATTGAATACGCACATAAGGTACAAGGCGACGCACAAAACATACAGGTGCGGATACATAATCTTATGGATAGTCCGGTTGACGATTGACGTATTATCGTTGTACTCTGTGTCTGTCATGTCTTTGGAGTTGTTTTTCGAGTCGAGTCATGGACTCGTGGTAATAAGAACAAAAAGACAGAAAAGATAAGAAGATGTATAAATGAAAATACTGTTTGATATGGTGCCCTTATGTTTCTATAAGTTACAAAAATGTTTTATTGGGACTCACCGATTCGTCATAGTCCGGGGAGTGTCCTGCAAACGAAACTCATATACTTTAGGTTACTGAGTTTTATACTCATAGGTTTTGTTTTCCGTTTGTATAGAGTCTGGTAAAATGAGGACTGCATGTATATAACTATCTCAAATGCCCACATACCATCAAGAAGTGGAAGTCGGGGCGTTACAATATGACTATTGCATAAACCTCATACCTATATTTGCTTTTGGTATGTCCAATCCTCCAAAACAGAGAAAAGAAATTTACGATTGCATCTATGGTACATTCACCTCCATTCCCGGAGCTGATCTTGCACTTGTTGGTCAACGCCCTAAGTTATGCCATGCGCCCATCTACTGCCTTATGATACAAACTTAAAACTGCAATAGGTAATTTCTGTAACTGATAATGATGCGTTTTTGTGTTTGATTAATCATTGAGGGATGTTTCTATGAATATTCAATAATATGATTGAGTACCACTTTTCATCCCTTTATTTCAATTTGAACATGGATTTGAGATGAATTTGTTTATTTCACCAAAAAGATCATGCATTGATCTATCTATACTAATAGATACAAGTTCGGAGTGTTATGGTAAGAAGCTCGACAACGAAAGAAATAATCCCTAACTTATTCTTTTGAAATGCATTGGGAGTTTGAGACTATTTTTTCCAATATTCCTGAGTAAAGCGACTGTATTTGAAATGCAGGAATATTCGAGGTCGCATCTGAACAACGCACAATAAGGAGACAACTCAAAGAATCAGATGAGTTATTGAGTCCGATCTTACTGTTGGAGTATGGTCTTGATTCGAGACGATTGGAGGATTGGTCGATGGAGATGGCACGGGCCATGCGTCATGGAGGTTTGGCCTCGTGAAGCACGGGCTAGAGTGTGGGCAGACACAGCCATGTGGCCTCTTTTGTGAGCTCTGTGGATTATGTGCTCCTTTGTATCTTCGGAAGTTTAGATTTAATTTGGGTTAATCAAAATTTAGAAAAATAGGATTATTATGTGGGTCTATAAATAACTCTTATAATAACAATTTTTACAATCAGTTTTCTTTTAATTGTGGATCTCGTCGACGGTCGTGAGTTTTTCTTCTCCTTGAGGATTTTTCCATATAAAATTTAATGTATTTTTTTTATTGATTAATCGTGTGTATGAATGTATCCTAACACTCACATCCTCTGGTACTCGAGTTACCATTTGATGCATTTTATGGCAACCGCACTTAGTAGTTGAGCCAACTTCACATACTTAAAGGAAAATTCATCAATGTTCGTCTTTATTTCAATGTAGCATTCCACTTTGTTTGTGCGTGTAGGAGTTGTCGCTCAACACCCTGTATTCTTAATTCTTAAAGACGTGTGACACGCATTGATCAACGATTACATGTACCGTGGGCATATGAAGCTGCATACACCGATATTGTGGTCAATGTGAGATGCTCAAGGAGGCTACATAACCATAATCCTTGAGATGAAGGTGCATGCATTAAGAAGGCAACATGCGTCTCGTTTGGTATATTAAGACACATAGGCTATAACCACGCGATTTGAACTTGAATATTAGAAGACTCGTTGGACTAGAAAATGATAGATATAGTCTAGCTTATGATGATCAAACCAGATCAATATACTAAAGATAAAAATCGAGCTTAGTATTGTTGGGAAAAATCGGTGTGTGGTGCAGCGAAAATTGCCCAGCATTTTTTCCTCGTTGCGTTATAAAAATGAGATAAATAAATAGCAAAAAAAAAAAGAGTCGACATCAAAATTTAACGTGGAAAACCCCTTTAAAAATAAAAGGATAAAAAATCACGGGACCGTTGTGTTACCAAAATATCCACTAAAAAAGGATTACAAATATCGTTCCTACACTATGCTAGGGGATTACAATCACCAAGATAACTCTCACTAATTTTTCTTCTCTAACGGAATAAAATTATACCCGTAGAGGATACCCCTCTATACCCCAAACTGGGTATTTTTCTAACTCTTCTGGTGCTGTTTTTTGTGTTTGATGTGTTGTATATGTTTTCCCCCTTACTCCCTATTTATAGAGGACAGAGGATGCTGCTGGAGAGAATTTTCACCGCCTTTATGCTACTGTCGCTTTTACTCGAATACTCCCGCGTCTTTACTCTACAATCTTCCTGAATGCTCTGCTTCTCATTTGAAAAAATTGTGTAATTGTTTGTGGGCCTCACGGAAGAAAACCCACCAGCAAAAATAACAACGCACTTAACACCATGGATCTTCATGGAAGAAGAATACTCATCCAGTTCCTTCCGGTTCCTCTGACAAAAGGAAAACGCACTAGCAAGTATGTGGGCGAGGGTTGAGTATAAGCCGATTGGAGAGTTCAGAACAGGAGTGGACCACCACCATTATTTAAAGAGGGGGCAATAATAAAAACAAAGTGTATATAATAAACATTTAAAAGATGGTTGATATCTTGAGGGAAAAAAACGGATATATGGTATTCACTTGCTAATAGAAACTAGATGATAAATGTATGTGAAATGATTGTCAAGGAATTTACCATTGACGAAGAATTATTTACAAAAAGAAAGGAAACAAAAGTTTACTTAAGAATTTGGAGTACTATGAAAGAGGAAGATCTCATATTAGTTTATAAGCTAACATGAAAAGAAAAAGTTTATAGCATTTTATTCCAAAAATGCCAAGCATATAAAATTAAAGAATCTTAGATTAATTATTTTTCCTCCATTTTTATCGTGAATTATAGGTTAACCAAGTTATAAATCTAAAAAAATAGTTATTTGGAGATATAATATACCTCTATGTATAATTTTCATTTTATTCTCTTTTTTTTTTTTTTTTTTTGGTAACTGCTCCTTAAATTTCTCACCCACTAATCTCATACTTACAAATTGTTGAAAGATCAAGATATAATTCCCGTGATCAAAAAACTCATATACATATGGATTCCGTCCCATATTATATGCAACCAATTAATCCGACATGTAGTCATATGTATTTGTTAAATATTTATGAAATTTGATAAAAAAGAATATTTTTTAAAAGATAATGAGATTTACTATAACGATTGTGAAAGAAGATAATGGATGTACTCTAACATAACATGATTGATTTGGTATTTGTTTAGAGTAAAAAATTATTAAAAGAACAAAAATTGTAAATAAATTACGATAATAAAAAAAATATTACATGTATAATGGGATGAAGAGAGTAGCATATGTGACAATCACATAAATACCGGAGGATGGTCAGTCTCATAATAAATATGCATAAACGATGGGTTTGGTAAATAAATTAAATATATATTTTAGAACAGGTGAATATAAAACATAATGTGAAGCAAAATCATTTATGAGGTTAATCCGATATGTAATCATCAAGGCGGATGCACTATGGGGCAATTTACACCGCTATGTTATTGAGTTTTTTTTTATATTGGTCCAATTTTTATCGAGACAGAGTATTTTATTTTATTTTATTCTATTGTCAAAATAAGTATACATTAGAAATCAAGACAAGAATAATATTTGCTTCCGCTCATGTTGTCCAATCGACATAATTTGTTGACCCATGATTATTTTATGTAATAATATCCATGTTACATCATATCTATTTTTTTAACAAAACTATGATTATTATATAAGATATTGATTTTTTTGAAAAAAATTCAATTTCCAATCCAAAATATACACCTTAGGCGGTAACCATCATCGGGCCTTACTCACATATTACAAGCACGTACTCCAATCATAAGTATAAGAATTCGTCGACATAGATCTTGTCGGACTCCCTCACATACTGCAACCACGCACTGCAACTACAGACATAAGAACTCATCGACATATATCTCGTCGAACTCGTTCACGTACTGTAACTACATACTGTCATTATAAGTTCGCCCTCACTAACGTAGACTTGTAAAAAAAAAAATCAGTACGTCATAAACCTTAACCGGAAACAACAATTAGCGACATCAATACGTCAACATCGTTGTCGTCAATGGAAAAGTAGTACGTTGTAGAACTCATCGACCTACCAAAATCAATACATCATCATAATACGTCATCATATTACATCCTTGTTCTTCCTGTATGGCTCTATCTGAACTGCAACCATCACGTTGGAGGTCGCCACATCCTCAGGAACACTCGCCAATGGTCGTCCAACTAAACCCATGTCTGTTGTTGTAATCGGAGATTACAGCCTCGCTCGAAGACTTCACGTCCTACAAAGACGAATTAACATCGAAAGCAACAAGTTCTGGACATCGAAATCGACGAATCAAGCCTTCCCATTGTCGGATTCGTGCTTTCAACTCGAAATCACCTCCAGATGCTCCTTCTTATCCGAAGTCGACTTCGTTGGAGAACAAGCCACCGTGGGCGGAAATAACTCGGGCGACGAGAAGAGGGGAAAGGCAAAACGCAACATGGACATTCAATTTTCTGACGGAATTGATCGATGAAATTGATCATATATTAATCGATGAAAACAAAAGAAAAAAAAATGAAAGAATTTATATCTTTAAAAAGGAAAAAAGAAAGATTTATTTTATATATAAAAAAAGACGGATAAGAGATACTTCCAAGAAGAAGAAAAAAAGATACATATTGAGCATTAATTTGATAAAGTGGTATCTTTAAGTAATTTTTCCCTTTTTATAACACTGTTTTTGTATGGATTGTGATATAACACGAATAAAAAAATTTCCTAATTTATGTTCTTGGTAAAAAAAAAAAAAAAGCTTCTATGAACATGATGAATATCCGATGAATATCATTTTGATCCATGAATACCTATGTCAGAATTAATAAATTATCCTATCTATGAACACGATGATGGTCTCAGGGCGCTGATTAAACTTTGTTTGATAAATACCCAATTATATGTGTTATATTGTAATTAGATTATTAAAAGTATCCTTTAAAAGTGATGTATTTACATCTAAGCCTAAATATTTTCTTTAGATCTGACCTAAGGCTATTAAATGGACTTACCTAATTAACTATTAATTAGACCTAACCACCTTGATTAGGTGAAAAAATTAGGTGTTAATTAATTAGCTTGATTCCTATAAATAGAGCTCATTTGTAAGGTGTTATGTACATATTTTTCAAGAGAAAAAAAACTCTTTTTCTCCCTCTAATCTCTCTCTAAAATATTTTATTATTTTTGTTAATTCCGATAATTATCTTTCGGAGAAATTAGTCCGGTGAAAACGTTTCTGTTACAACACGTTATCAGCACGAAGT
>JAOVYX010020575.1:0-45953 GCA_035668315.1 Drosera spatulata | reverse complement strand
TTTTCATACACGGAATAAATCTATCGATGCAAATAGATTTTTCGTGGATTAATATTACGAAATTTGGGTGAACAATGAAGTGAACGAGACATTTCATGGGACGAAACGTGGGATAAACCCACACTCACCCACCTCTTTTCTTTTCTTCCTCCCTTTCCCTCCACTTCACCTACCCCACTCCCGCACACACCACCACAACCACCCCTCCCACTTCCTCTCCATCACTCCTGCCTTCAACCGCAGCACCACACCAGCAGTCGGCCGCCTCTCCTGCAGCCACCATCATCAAGGCACCATCATCATCATCAACATCAGCAACATCAACATCATCAACATCATTATCATCATTCCATCACCGCCACCATCTTCACGATCATCAAGTCGAAGGCAGCAGCAGGCCGGGAGAGGAATCCACATCGGCAGGTCGTCCAGAGAGCAATAACGGACTCGTTCGTGTGATCGTGTGTGTTAAGGATCAACGGTAATCGAGGTAACCTCACTCGTCCGATACACCTCTTTTATACATTCACACGATTCAAACACGTCCGTGCATGTTTTGGGACGTGTTAATACAGTGTGTGATGATTTGGATCTGTTTACGGACAGAGAGGTTTCCTGCAGGTTCTGGCCGGAGATCCGTCGCGCCCGTGACAATCCTGGGTCGCGGCCGCGACGAGGGGAAAATCGGGGAATTTTCTGCGCGGTGCCGTCGCGCCCGCGACCATCCTCGATCGCGATCGCAAAGAGGGAAAACTCAGCTATGACCAAACAGTACCGTCGTGCCTGCGACACGTCGCGGCCGCGATACCCTCGGTCGCGCCCGCGACGGCCTTCGGGCCAGAGAAAATATATTTTTCGAGCCCCGAAACTTAAGTTTAAATGCGTATTTGAGATATATAACATGTACGTATGGAAATACATCGTCAAACGTGCATAAACGATTACGTTAATCGTTTGATATGTGTTGGGGTATTTAGGGTTGAAATGAAGTAGAATGTATCCTTATAGTGTAAATACCTCAGGGGAAATAAAGTGTATGCTACACTTTTACACTTTTTCTGAAGCCTGCACAAGGTTCTTTTTTTCCTTATTGCGATTGATAAATGAGATAATCTCTATAACCGTGTGATGCAGGGTGTTGATCCCGATATCAGAATTCAGGTTTGGCCATTCCTTCTTGGCGTGTAAGTTTTCTGACTTATATTGTTGGTTCAAGTTTCTTTATTACACTAATCTTCGTGCTTCATCATGTTATTGTTTCATCATTTGCGTGTTACATAAGTCTGATCAGTGTCGAATTGCCATCTTCTCTTTCTCCCAAGTGCCATGGACGGTTGAAGTTCTTTAAATTGCACCTGCCATTTTCAAACTAGAATCTGGTCACGCATCTTTCTTTCCATGCTGTCTTTAGCCACTCTAGTTACCGTATTGCCAATCAGTCACCAGTTAACTTCGCATTGGAGGCGTATCTCTGTGTTTGTCTCAAAAGTATCATGCTTTTTTCTTGAGGGTATTTGCCACCCTGACCTTGTAACTGCTTTTGACAAGTCTTTTTCTTTAGTGATTTGCAAGACAAATTTTAGTATCTGAGGTAGGGAGTTGGAGTCTGTCAATGACTCGTGGATGATCAGAGTCATTGTTTGTTGTATGATATGTTGTAGGCTGTCTTTGTTTTATTTTCTCATGCTGCTGCTTAGCATATTGCCGATTGTCTGCCGTCCGTTACTATTGAACTAGGGCTAATGCGGTTCTTTTTTGTTTGAATAGTTTTGAATTCAGCAGTTCCATAGAAGAAAGGAAGAATGCCAAAACTGAGAAGAGGTACTTTGGGAACTTGGACTAAAGCCGCTATATATCCAGCTTGAGTTCCCTTGTACTTCATGCGATGTTTATTTGGTCTATGATAATTGCTGAGTGTTAATAGATTTATGTTTTGGTTGTTTAAATATGCATTCAGAAACGAGTATGACCGGCTTAGGAAGCAATGCCATAGCTTACATGAAACAATGACAGCAGAAAAAAAATCTGGAAGTGCTGTCGAAGCTCGCGGTTCCAATGCATCTGACAGTATGGTTAGTGCTAAAGATTTATTTTCTATGGAGAAGGAAAGCCCAGCTAGTGAACACTCGGCGACTCATTCCCCTACACTGCTTGGTAGACCTAGTTGCTCCGAGAAGGTTCAAAGCTCCACTGCAGGTCTCTCTAATAGAGACACCAAATCTCATGACTCTGACATGCTGGATGTTGATGAGATAACCAAAGATTCGCCAATGGAACTGGACAAGGACAACGTTGATGAGATAACCGAAGATTCGCAAATGGATCTGGTCAAAGACAATGTTGCTGATGTGGTTGCAACATCAGATGCGAGGCCAGATGTTTCCCGAGCTGACAGTTTTAACACATGGCACAAGACCATCCGCCTCGATGCCCAGAGAGCCGGCACGGATTGGGTAGAACATTCACCTTGGCAGGCTGCAATACCGCGTAACAGAGCACTCCTTTTTGCTGAGGATGTTGGTCTTGAGGACTATAGCCACCTAGAACCTTGCAGGATCTACCATGCCGCTAGATTGGTGGCGATTCTTGAAGCATATGCTATCCATGACAATGAGATCGGATACTGTCAGGGCATGAGCGACCTTTTGGCACCAATAGTTGCCATGATGGATGACGACTCCATGGCCTTTTGGTGCTTCGTGTGTTCCATGAAGAAGGCTCGCCAGAACTTCAGACACGACGGGGACGGGATCCAACAGCAGCTGGACTTCATCTCGAAGATTATCAGACACAGAGACGATCAGCTATACTCACACTTGAAGCAGCTTAAGGCCGAGGAATGTCTCTTCGCTCATAGGATGGTATTGGTTCTACTTAGAAGTGAGCTAACTTTTGAACAGTCGGTCCAGCTCTGGGACGTGATGTGGGCAGATCAAGCTGCGGTGAAGGCTGGGATAGAGAAGTTGGCAGAGAGTGTGATAAAGCAACAAGCGCCACCAACTGATGACCTGCTGTTATATGTTATTGCTGCGTCGGTGTTGCAGAGGAGGAAAAGGATCATAGAAGAACACAGTAGCATGGATGAGATCCACCTGGAGTGTAACAACATGAGCGGGCAGCTTGATGTCTGGAAGCTCCTCGATGATGCGCGTGACTTGGTCATTACCCTTCATGACAAGATCAAGTCCGATGTGTGATGCAGGGTTCGGCAGTGTTTTGGTGACTCAGTATTGGTCTATTGATGAAACTGGTAGGTTTCGAGATTATTTTGCAAAGATTTTGTAATTTTCATGAACTTGACATCGATATGCATATGAGGATAGAAGGTACTGTAACTCGATAGATGAATTCGTATCCTCATTCCACATCTAGTTTGTGGTGCCCATAAGAATTAGCTAGTAAGCTGCCACGACAAGTGAGCATTTCTAGCTTCTGTGTGTTCAGGTTTGGCGTGGTCGCTAGTTTTCCCTACACACAGGAGCCTCATCCTAGCCAAGCGAGGATAAAGGAACTCGGAATCCATAAACTGTCTTCACAGATCAAACTGGATGTCATGGCAAGAATCATAAGGACTGGTTTATTGTGTCTAGCATGTGTTATATGAACACGACCTTATCATATTTTGTTGGAATTAGGCTGCTCAAGATTGTCATTGCATTTAATTGCTTGGCACAGGTGCTGATGCATCAGTAAAGCTCACAAGGGAAATAGAGAGCCAATTACAGCAAAATATGCCATAATTCAATCATTCGGAACTGGAACTGCCCTGGCTACAAACGGGATATTGAAAACAAAGAATTATTAATCCCCAACTTATGGAGATTCACGGTGTTTCCTTTTGCAGCACGGAGTCGTTGAGGGACTTCTCGATATCAATCACGAACCTAAACTTGACGTCCTTCTTCAGAAGCCTGCCATGAGCTTCAGCTGCATACTGAATTGGTATGGTTTCAATCATCGGATATATCTTGTTCTCCGCACAGAATTCAAACATCTCCTGTGTGATCTTTGTCCCATCGACTGCGAACCCAGCTATCGTTGTCCTTCCTGTAAAGGAAATTCATTTTAGTATCCGTGCTTATTCGCAATATCAGATAGAAAGTAAGAACTTTGATCTCATCTGACTAAGTTTGTTAAAATACTTTGTGCAGTGGTCATTTACCCAAGATAATGTAGAGAGGACTAAACTTCATTTCATCAGGTGCGCCGACCACGACATAGACACCCTTAGCCTTCAAGAGCAGAATATAGGGATCCAAGGGGTGATCCTCAGCCGCGGCATCAATAATGAAATCGAGCGACTTGACCATAGTCTGCAAACATACGACACAGTTAACCATCATAAGACTTTTCCAAGTGACCATGATCAAAGGCACCTCAAGCATGAAATGCACCTTGAGGGTGCTAACATCTGACATTAGCACAAACTTGTCTGCTTTAAGCTCGTCTAAAGCCGCATCCCTCTTTGACTCCGTGGTGCTAAAAACTGTGACGTTTAACCCCCAAAACTTGCCGAATTTCACAGCCATGTGACCGAGCCCTCCTAGTCCGATGACCCCTAAGCTTTTGCCGGCTTGGTCCATTTTGTGTTCCTTCATGGGAGCGTAAACACATACCCCAGCACATAGCAACGGGGCTGCAAATTCTAGAGGATAGTTGTCCGGGACCTTGAAGACATACCTATTAAGGAGAGATTCTTTAGATAATTCTACGAAGACATATCATATATAAATGTACATTGGTTAAAACGGTCCGTCAATGAGCTAGTCCATGATCTACGAAGCAGCTCAACCAGAAAGTCACTACGTATACATGTATGATAGTATCCAAGGGCGAGAGACGGACCTCTCATGGACGACTGTAAAAGTGGAATAACCTCCTTTGGTGATCGTACCATCGACATCAACACCATTGTGCGCGAGGGTTACGCCTTTGGCACAATGATACTCAAGGAACTGGTTGCAGTACTCGCAGTCACGGCATGAATTCACATACGATCCTAACCCGACATGATCCCCGACCTTGAAACGTGTGACATTGGCCCCGACTTCTTGTATTTTACCTGCAATCTCATGCCTGTTTTTGTACGAAAGCAGAAGACGAAATTAAAAGGCTGTGTTGATTGATCAATGCTCAGATCATGATTAATGAATAATAGAACTGCCTAGTTTAAGAAATGATCACATAATCTATTCCAAACGATGAACTAGAGATAAACTAGCCTGCATACCCGGGCACAAAAGGGTACTTTGTTCGACCAGCAAACCGATCTCTTGACCAAAGTACATCACCATAACAGATTCCACAATGTGTTATCTTAATCGCGACATCATCACTTCCAACAGCCCTGTTTTAATCCATCAGTTTTCTCAGAAAAATCTCATCCATACCATTTTTAACTTAATATGAATATTTCCGTGAACACTTGGATATGTACCTGCGGTTGAACCTCAACGGGGTTAAAACGCCGGACTTGTCCTTGGCAGCAAAAGCGAGGCAATTTCCGTCCTCCGCGAGGCTGGCATCCTCGGCGGTCTTGGGGACGTTCCAGTGGCTGCTGGTGAAGCTATTGGCATTGGTAGTACTGTTGTTCTCTGATGTTGGGACAATCCAATGGTCACTGGTAAGTTTCTTCTCAGTCTCAGAAGCCATATGGTTTAATCTGACAAATACTTTGGTTTGATCACTTTGGGAGAAAGGAACTGAGAGGAAGAAATGAATTTGTTGGATTTGATATCTTTGAAGGCCTATGAGCATATGGTTTTCGATACAAATATATATAACCACATTCGATCATATCATCATTTTAGCCTGTAAGAATTTCGTTATTTTTTTTTTTTGTGCCAAAAAGCTGCTGTTGATCTTTTTCGAAAGCCAAATTAATCGTTGAAGCCACCTGAAAGTATTGCTTACAGTTCGTCTTTCTTGGGGGAATCCAGGATTGTTACCGGTTGAGCTTGAGATGCTTCAAGAGCCTAATCTAGTTCAGAAACTGATCTTCCTGGTGAACCTAGCTATTTTTCTTATAAAGCCAACAAATTTATCAGGTGCTCGATTTTATTCGTCTTCGTCTATTCGACATGACTATTAAAATAAAAATACTATTAGTAACTAAACTTTAACCATTTGTATCTTAACTTCACACTTAAATATATGTCACTATGTCCGTCAACTTTAGGAAACAGCCTCTACAGTTATAAGATCATAAACCATTGATCTTATATATGATGGGATTATTTAAGTTGTCTGCTGTCAGAGAGATCCCGAGGAGAAGAAAGGATGAGAAACATGAGGAGGAAAACTTCCACTCGGCAATTTCTTGAGCACTCATACATCTTATTATATTCTGGTGATGTGGTGAGATTGAGAACATTACTACTGAGGGTAAACAACACTGAAGGTAAACCAGCTTCCAACCTGACAATAATACATTGGCTTATTCAGTGTTATTGTTCCAAACACCAAAAACAAAAACTGAAAAAAGAACCCTAGTATCGACAATGAGTCGACCATTGATTAGATACTTTCAAAATATGAAAATTTGTCGACAGTAATTGTAAGTTGGCTTTTTATGTCGAGGAGAATTTCATTTCTCTTTTTTTCTTAGACTTAATATTAAATCATTTTTTTCTTATAATACCTATGTCATGCTCGCTCACACTTCAAAAATTTTCTGGTTCCGTCATTACTAGTATGTATTGTTGTCAACGTAAGGGTTAATTAGTGTTGCCATAACGAACCATTCCTGATTAAGCTACATGTTATGTTCATAATTGGACCACATGATAAGATCGAGAGAGACTAAATTCTACTTCCTCCGTCCCATAATTTTTGTAACGGCACGCATTTTAAAGTATTCTGTTCTTATACTAAACGATATCAAAAAAGTCTTAAAAATTGATTTAGAATTAAAGTTCACAACTTAATTTATCATTAGTATCTCACAATAATTTTATAAAAAATGATATTTGATCGTACTAAATTATACTGCCGTTACAAAATAAGTGGGACGGAGGTAATAACTGATAACTTTCCTATCATGATCACTCTAATATTGAGAAAAGCTCAATCTCATATAACAAGTTTGGAAATATCATGCATATGCGTCTTTGATTGGTCGACGCCGGTGTAAAGATCTGTCACTACCATTGGAGAAGCGGACGTGTACAGAGCAAACAAAACTTTCATTAAAAAAAATCTTCTTTAGAGGGAAAAAAAAATTAGGTGAGCCGCAACTATCTTGGAGATTCGTGAGCATGTACCTAGCGATATGATATTCTCAGTTCTCACCATTCGTTTTTTCTTCGCTGGGTTGGTGAAATGAGCAAATCAAGAGGCATAAAATAATGGTACATGTATCATACAGATGCCACTTTTCAACGCATATATTATAGGATTAGATGAGCACAATGTCTCATTTCCAACAAACCTCCCAAATCTAAGCTATAAAATATACTTACTTCATATCCTATGCTGTCATGCATGTCACGTATCTAAGATTTATGAATAGGTTTGGCGCATTGTAGTCATCATGTATAGTATGGGTCCCATGTGGATTGCGAATTTTTTGTGTACTAGCAATATAGTACTATAAATAAGACTCGAGAAGCTTGCTAGATGACAACTCAACCCATGTGTGCATCGCCTTTGGTCAAATTTGGAACTACCAGTATCTTAATCATAGGATGCAATTCTTTAGTATGTAATCGCGGTCAGGTTATAATTTTCAGCATTATCAAAGGGCATGCATATTATATAGCACGTTTTTACAATATGGAGTTTAATAAGCAGCCTCCAGTGATAAAAACTCCAAGTAATACTACTGTCATAAATCGACATATCGATAGTCCCCATGTAGAATATGATTTGATATTCATCATTGCGGATATGTGTGAGTTAAATGGTTATCCGCATCTATTATAAAAAAGAAAAAAAGAAAAAAAGTTTTATATATTTGAACAGCTCATAATTTATTGGTTAGATTTTTTGATAAAAGATGGATCTATTCCAGTTATTTATGTTACTCAAGCATAGTTTGGGCGTTGGCTCTCTTTGTCTCTCCCCCATCCCTACTATTCACCCATGCCATTGTGATAATCGTCTTGTCTCGAGCAAAATAGAAACTTAAATACAGAACATAGAACATCGTTGTTACGTTTGCTCATCAATATTCCTATGTTTTGAAGATCATAATCAAATGCAGGATCGAAGACGGATGGATTAGAGAAATGGATGATCTTTGCAGTTTGATACGTCTTTTGGGGGGGGGGGGGGAGGAGGAGGGAGGGATAATATATAAACTTAGCAAAAGAATCTTATAGAAGTGTTTGTAAAACACTTCTTAAAGCCGAATGATCATCCACTTTCTCCAGTTCATCCCTCTCTTTTTATGATCATCCAATTTTCCAAAGGCGAAATGCGAGTAGGATTAACTTCTTGAGAATCCTTCAATGAATTGAAATTTGCTCTCTTATCAACTAATGCCAACAGAAAAGCTTGGCTCACTCGATTTTGGTGGGAACACGGTATAGAATTGGGATCAGTATGTGATGCGGACAATCTTGAACAAGTATAATTTCATCTACAGCTGGATAATGTGAATGCTTAGTGAGCTATTGTAGCAATTAATGAAATGCTACGTGCTTAGATGATTTTTCAAAGTTTTATCTTTTAAGAAATGTGAATTGTATTGAAAAGATAAACATCCGTCTAAACGGAATGCAACAATTACATATAGTCAATCAACCTGGGTTGGTCTAATGATGTTCGACTCAACCTTCTTCTTGAAGGTATTGGGTTCGAGTTCCACTAGCCTCAAAATTCAAGTTGGCCACGCCCGTTGACTTCGGTCAAAGGTTAACCGATGCTGGTGGGGGGATGCCTTGTCAGTGTTCAGGGGATTAGTTGAGATGCGAGCGAGCTGTCCCGGACACCCTCGTCATGAAAAAAAAACAAAAAAAAAAACAATTACATATAGTCAACTGGTTGCAGTGCACTGCAGTTACCCTCTCATGCACCGCATTTTTATAACCAAAAGAAACTGCACCGCACGAGTGCCAAAACTGCAATGCACACTACAACCAATTTGATTAGCGACCGATTCTTGAAAGACTTGGTTTTAATTCTAATTGGACTAGTCCTTGAGAGTTGAGACCTTAGGCTTAGAAGTCCTCTTTGGTGAATCCCATTTTTTTTTTTTTTTTTTTTTTTTTTTTTTTTTTTTTGTATAAGTCCTAATTGTTTGATATCTTTATTGTTCAGCTTCCTCTTAATTTGAAACAAGGCCTTATTCCAGTCTGCGTCACAGAGAAACAAAAGTAGTCTGCTGCTTTTCTATTATCTTTTATCTTGTTTCAAGAAAATGTCATTCAGTTCTTAGTTGTTATTCGTGTTTCACAAAATATGAACAATCTCAACATCACAAACCTCTGCACCCACACAAATGATACAAGCTCATCAATTTCTTCCTTAACAGCATTGAACCATGATCACGACTCGAAGCCTTAACCATGGAAAAAAAGCGTGAACGAAACAATCAAGCAAACGAAACCAGCTGACTTAATAGCCACAGAGCTTGGGAGCCTGCCCTTATCCTTCCTAAGGAAAATCGCCACGTACAAAGGCCAGTTGATGAAGACAATGGCGCCACATACCCATATTTGAAAGGCCATCGTCTCAAGCATCTTCACCTTATTCGCTTCCTTGATCACCTTATAGGCCATGACCACGAAACAGAACAGGTTCAGTAATGCCAGTGTTGTCAAGATGTCGAAAATGGGCGAGGCGACTCCAAACTCCATGATCTCTTTCTCGTATCTTTGAGCTACATCGTCTGCCGACACCTTTGCAGTGATGGAAAACTTCATGTTTGATAGTCCGAGGAGGCCGAGGATGGTGTCTATGGTGGCGAAGGTGTAGGAAGATGTCTGCTTGTAGAGCCATATCCTTTGCCCATTGACCCAGCCCTTTAATGTCCCCTTAGAATATATGAATTCTACCAGGCTAGGGACGCACTTTGCGACTACTATGAATGCATAGGGAAGAAACCATGGACTTGACACCTGAATCCCAAACAAAGCAACAAAAACAAAATATCAGGTATTGTGACCTTTAGATGAAAGTTTGGGATTGCAGACCCAACCACATAAACTGTGACTGGATAGCGTCATCAGGTGGCATATAAGGATGTAGGAAGTTACCTCAGGGAACAAGGGAACTCCTATGAGGAGGTAAAGAGCCGGGATACA
This sequence comes from Drosera spatulata, assembly GCA_035668315.1. Lineage (NCBI taxonomy): Eukaryota > Viridiplantae > Streptophyta > Magnoliopsida > Caryophyllales > Droseraceae > Drosera > Drosera spatulata. The sequence goes on along the minus strand of JAOVYX010020575.1, from coordinate 35,706 downwards.
ACAATAATAAACGGTAGGAAAGGAGTTGAGAGCCCTGAGATTGTAATGGCAATAAGCCAGTTGATGGGTTAGGCTGATCTTGTTATATCCAAAAATAAGAGGGCAGTATCTAGAAAGGATGATCTGAAGATTTCCTTCGCCCCATCGCTTCTGCTGGTTCAACACCTGAGCGAGCGTAGTTGGAGCAAGGCCAATGAATCCAGCCCTCTCTGGATTGAAGTAGACTGATTTCCATCCCTTGCATTGAATCCCTAATCCTGTGACGAAGTCCTCCACCGCTATTCCATACTTTACACCCATCTGCAATTCGATAGAGACCTTAAGTTTATTGTTGAAGGATAGTCACTATACACCTTTAAAGTATGTGTCATAACACTGGGGAAAAAAAATGAGATAGTAAAATAGCAACAGTGAGCACCTCCTTTCCCCACTGGGTGTTTAGCTCAAAAATCGAGCTAGCAACGGCCTTTGAATCCTCTTCCAGGTCATGCGCGCTTCCTTCAATCGTCGTTCTCTTTGACTTTTTACCTTCAAGTGCATATTCCTTGTACTTCATCCCAGTCAGTGAAACTCTCCGGTGAAAACAGCCGCTACCAATATAGTTTGAACCACCACAACCATCTAATCCATGTAATTCCACCTTCAAGAATATAAAATACATAGAAATGTCGAGAGCAATTAGCCAAGTTTCAAAGGCTTGTTGGCTTCAACTAAATTTAATCCTTCGGAACCAACATCTTAAAAGTGCGACGTCGCAAAGCAATGAACAGAACAATATATTTCTAGATGTCAACAAGGATGTGAAACTAAAATGCCACTGAATCTGTTGTATTAGCCAAGGAGTTGCCAAGGAGTTGCTTACTTCAGTAGGCACCCTAAGCGAGGTACCATACAGTTCGTTCCTGGTGAGATTTTCGAATCTTTGGGGGAACTGGACAAAACCTATCTGCTGACCCTTCTTCTCATCCATGAAGAAGCATAGCGCATCCCGAACCGCTTCGGAATTGTTCGAGTACATGTCGCAATCCACATTCATGAGTATTTCTCCATTGGTGATCTTGGACGACACCCGTATCTATCAGAGTTTGAGGAGCGTTATATACAAGGGTAACACTAATTAGCTCAGATATTGTAGAACAGAACTTAAGGTGGGGCGCTTTACCAAGGCATTCATGGATCCAGCTTTGAAGTGGTGGAAATGCCGAGGTCTCTTCTCACGAGCGAGGTAAACGAGTGTAGGCAATGTGTTCCCCTCGATATCCTTCGCATCTGGGCTTCTCCTATCAACTACAATCTGTAACACATCACTAGAAGTTAGTATTAGCATAAGATTGAAGTTAGTCATCAAACTCATGACCCCTTCAACCGTTTTCCACGAGTACAGTTTGACCATTGTATTAACATTATACACCTATTTGCTAATTCGACTATAGCATGACGCTATGCCTCTAGAAATAATCTTGTAAAGCAAACCATATTAACAAAATATAAGTAGTGTAGTCGGTTTACATATGCAGTGTTCTGCTGTAAAAAAAAAAGTACCTGCACAATGGCGTCATGATCATCTCGGGCTTTGTAGGTATCCCATTTTGAGAATCCTTTATGCTTCGCTCGCACTTCCTCAGGTACTCGACCAAGCTTTGATGGCATTTCAACTCGCTTCTCCATTTCTTCATACAATTTCTACGCACATTTTGAATCCTAATATCAGCACCCTGTTCCATCTTAGTACACATATGCGCATGAAAGGTTCTTCTAATTATCTACTTTGGAGCCATTATTTACAATATGATTTATTTTGTCAAAAGTGTTACTAAATGCACTTATAAGCAGAAGGGACCTTGATAGAATCCAAAGAGGAGGCATGATTAGAATCCACAGGCTTCGGTTTCGATCTGAAATAGACAACAGGAGACCTTGGTTCCACATTATACTTCCGGCAATATGGCAACCAAGATTTGGAGAACTCGGACGCTTCCAATACTGCATTGAACGTCAGGTCCGAGCCACCATCGTCCGACAAGTACACGCCAAGCTTGTCTGTCGGATATTCATAACCCATCACGGCTAGAATGGTGTTGACCACGATGATCGGAGGCTCCAACACCGGATCAGCTGTGCACACGAATATGTCTACTCCTGGCAAGTCATTTTCGCACCTAAAAAAATACATACACAAACCAACCGAGCTATTAGTAAGGACACACAACAACAACGATTCAGGTGTTCCCTTTATTGGCACTGCGAGAGTGAGATGTAAAATATCTCATCTTTGTCGCAAACAACAGAGAGATGTCCTCATGAACTAACAACAAACCGTACGGACAACTATCAGTAATAATTATAGTTGAAAGAAGGAAAGAGGCATAGTGATCACCTTGCGAGACGATTCTTGAAGGTGTGGCGATAGATGACGTTCCAGCGGAGGAGGAGACTCAGGAGAGAATGGAAGCCTAGCCATAGTTCGGAGGCAAATAAGCCGATCCAGGCGAACCGACCGGGCTTTCCCGGTGGAGGAAAATGGGTCGCCCTGCACACCCACATCAAGCACATGCTTGTGAACATGGAGGTGGCTACAACCCTGTACGCCAACGCCAGTTTCGCTGTCTTGGTTTCGAATAGAGGAACATAGCCACCTTCACTTCCCATCTCAGATTTTTCTTGTTCTTATTCTTCTTGCTCGTTGGCCGATAAATAGAGTAGAAGACACACAAATGAGAGACTAAACTAGGAAGTCAATGGCATGAAATTTCAGGAGTGATTGAATAATAAGTCCTTCGTTATCATAAGAACACGGCAACTTTACCATGTGAGGATCAGATGTGCACGATCTTACTTAGCTTAAAAATACTAAATAAAAGACTCTGGACGGTTATCTTTATTCTAATATGGATCCTATGCGAACAAATACATACTTGCGGTTAATTAACAACAAGGACGTCTAAGACTCTGGGCGGTCCTTGTCGGCGAAAGCTACGTAATCACCGACGACCCAAAACAAGGCGATCTTCGCCGGTCTTGGGATCTCTCAGTGGTTGCTGGTGAAGCCACAGCTGGTATTATCCTCTGAAGTTGGCACCTTACGAGGATCACTTGTAAAAGTCGCCTCAGTCTCAGCAGCCATAAAATGCAATCGGCCACAACTATAGTTAAATCATCCAGAATCACTTGCAAAATTGGGAAGGAAAGTGGAGCTTTGGGAGAAATTAAGGAGAGTTGAGGAGGAAATGAATTTGTTTAAGACTTGAGAGTGAGATCTCCTTGTAGGCCTATGAGCCTATATGGTGCTTGATAGAAATATATAACAGCAAGTCAGCAACACTATATTGATGGAGTAGTCAGGTTACTTGTTGCAACGACAGATTAAATGAACTGAGCGTATCGATACTATGTTGTCTTCCACCACCTTTCTCCCCATACTAAACTGAGAGTCTGTTTTCTCATTTAGATGATGCTTAAAGTGTATGAATAGCTGGTTAGGAAAATTATGTTACTTGTGAACCTACTTGCTTATAAAGCTAACAAATTGAGATCGTCTTGAAGGTTATTTTATCTATCATGATTCAAAATGGTGCGATTTATATTAGATGGTACTTTAGTTCGCTCTTCATTTAATTTGATTAGTGTTTACCTTGTTTTTTTTTTCCCCCTCTTATTGACGTCTGATCGATCTCAATCGTTGAATTGAAAATGAAAGGATCAAGATGAAAAAGAAGGAAATAAAGACGATCTTATGCATATTTGTTCACTGTATACTAGGTATAATATGCGCCCTAAGCCTGTTGAAGAATGATCTATGCTTTAAGATTTCCTCTAGGATCTGTCTTTTTCTACTTTTTTTGGTTTTTTATTGTTTAAAATATCTTTTGAGGTTCGGTTTGTTTCCAAAAGCCATCGGTGTTGCAACCACGGTCAAATATTCCCTTGGTTCCACATCATAATTATATATTTCGAATATTTTGTTTTTATTTTTAACGATATTCGAAATTTTTTAAATTGATTTAGAATTAAAATTCATAACTTAAACTATCCTTAATGTTTCACAACAATTTTGTCTCACTCATTCGCACCACCAACCCACCACCACCAACAATCCAGACCAAACATCACCCAAATCATATCATCCTCCATCGCCATGCGGTTTGATTGATTTTCACTCAAAGTACTGGATAGAGAATAAACACCACCCAAAAATATACGATCTCACTCCTACTAATTTCATATGCAGCAGTTCAAATGCAACAACAAAAAAGGAAAATCACAAGTAACCCTTGAACTTTGAGTCGGAACACTTAAATCCTTGAACTTCGAAACTATATATTTATCCCTTAAATTGTGGGGGTATATATAACGGTTAAGTTTTCCATCCAACTTAAGGATCAAACCTTTTAAATTGATTAAAATAATTCTTTTTCCCTAAAATATAAAATTTTTTGATAAAAATAAAGCAAAACCCTTTCTTCTTCTTCTTCTTCTTTTTTTTTTGACAAAAATCAAAACCCATTTCTCCTATAAAAAAATCATAAATTTCCGATGAAAGCGAAGGTAGCAATGGTGGTGCTCAGGCGGTCACAAAAGTCGGGTTCTGTCCTAGGCTTGTCAAGCTATTAGGGTGAGTATAAATGTCGTGCATGATGTCTGCTGATTAAATTGCTTTGGTTTCCATTGCTCACTTCCTTCTCATCCATTTGCAATCATCAATCAAATAATGTGGTACTTCCTGCACTTCGCACCATCGATAACAGTGTTTGTGATGATGATGATCTTCAAACTCAGGTTTGTCCTTCCAACATGATGCGTTTCCCTTTACTTTGTACCTTTATTAACACTATTTTTTTTCCTTTTTGCTGTCGGAATTATGATAAGCTAATGTTAGGTCTGATCAATGCACTAATTGCCATGCAAAAGAGAGTTTCTTTATGGGGAACAAAAGTCGTCTACGCGATTTCATGAAGAATAACATATTGTCGATTTCGATAGGCGCATTATCATCTTCGATGGGCACCCTGTCGAATCTGACGACAGATGTATTGTCGACCTCGTCTACATATTGTCAACCCCGATGAACGTGCTATCACCTTCGATGGCGGATGCAATGCCGACTCCAACGTCGATGACGCTAAGACGGTGACGAGATGACAACCAAAGTTGTCCAAAAGTTAGATGAGAGTTTTGTTGCATTTTTTTATTTTTATTGTGTAATTGTTTAATAAAATATTTTATTTTCTATATTAAAAGATGTCAAATTAGAACATAAATTATGATGATGACTCATGGATAAAAAAATCTTTTATATAATTTATTGATTATTGACCTATTAGTAATTCTCTCATTTTAATATTGTATTTTCTAATCTTAAATGAGAAAAACTTAGACCATAAATTATGATGGAGAACTTATCAATAAAAAAAATCTTGACTATTATTAATTAGTAAATAAGATTGAAAATAAGGAACCAATTGATATTTTGTTAAGATTAAGTTTGAGGTTAAGGTTTAACGATCAAGGTTAAGATTAAAATTTATTTTTTTAAATTAAGATGAAAATTAAGGTTAAGGTTAAGATTAATGTGATGATTAAGGCTAAGATTAAGATTACGCTTTAAGATTGAGGTTGAGGTTGAGGTTGAGGTTGAGGTTGAGGTTGAGATTGAGATTAAGATCAAGATCAAGATTAAGATTAAGAACAAGATTGTGAAGAAGATCAAGATCGAGATTGAGATAAGATCAAGATCAAGATTGAGATAAGATCAAGATCAAAATCAAAATCAAAGATCGAGATCAAGATCAAGATCAAGATCGAGATTGAGATAAGATCAAGATCAAGATTGAGATAAGATCAAGATCAAAATCAAAGATCGAGATCAAGATCAAAATCCAAATCGAAATTAAAATATAGAGATTAAAAAGGAAAAAATAAATACCCCTCCATCCCAAAATGATCGCAACATTTTGACTTGACATGCATATCGATGCAAAGTTTGACACGCGCATATCGATGCAAAGTTTGACACACGTGCAACGACGATCAAACGTACTTTTTGTAAATTCATCATGAAACATCAATGATTGTATAAGTTATATACTTCAACCTAATACATATTAGTAGATGATCAGACGTGATTTGATTTAAAACGAGACTTGTATTCATACGTATAAAATAATACAAAATACATATATGTTGCGATTATTATGGTACGGAGGGAGTACTAAATATGAAACGTAAAATTAAGAATTATATTATATTTATTTAAATTACAATTAAAATGTAAATATATTTAAATTTGATTAATCAAAATTATTATTTTTAATTCGTTTATAAATAGAGTATTCCATTCCGATCTTGACAAATAAAAAACACAAAAAGAATGAAATAACCTATTTCATTCCTATCTTCATTTTTCATAAATACTATTACATTTTATTTATTTATTTGATATGGAATATTACTACGTTTTATTCCTTCACAAATTCATTCCTACAATCTAGATGCAGCATCAATCCTCTCAGTGTTATGGACTAGCATGCATGTGAACATTGACACAATGTCAGGCCCAATGGGCCTAGTTCATGTTATGCGTGCGATATTGGAAGGCATCGTGTTCGTGTAGGTTAGGAGATGATGACCAGAAGAAATAAGAATAGATAATGATCTGTATACCTACACACGGGACGGTAAGGACCCAGATCCCCGCAATGATGTTGTATACTGTACATAAAAAAACAACTCACAAAAACAATACCAGTTGTTTTTTTCTTCGACACGTCATTGGCGTAATATCATTTTTTATTTTTAAAAACATAATTCATATGAAATCAAAATACAATATCAAAAATAATGGATCGAATACAACAAGATTTATTTCACTGTTGCTGTAGCTTCAATATGACTTTCTTTTTTTTCTGTTTGATACATGGAAATGATGATCGGGGTTTTTTTTATGCACAGCACAACAACACCACATCAGTTGATCCCTTTTCCTACACACGGCACGTGGTTTCGTACTAAACAAATATTGTACAAACATTACCATAAACAATAAAAAAATATATTTCATTAATCGTGCTCACCTAATATAATAGGCTAATAGCAAGCTCTCTCTTGTATCATGCATGCTTTCACCTTCCATTTACTCCATTTTCGTTTTTTCAATTTATCCCTTCAAATTGCCAACAATGAAAGGCCGACTTCGACCCATTTTTTTATGCTTATCTAAGAGCAACTCTAGTGGCCATGATAACCATTTTAATCTATGTAAAGTTTTTTTTTTCTTTGATAAATAACAATATAATTTTGTTTTAATATGTCATTTTCGCTCGAAGAGGTAGCCACAACAATATTATTTCTTCACCATGAAACAGTTGGCGCAAATGACATTGAAACAACCTATGTGATATGTTTTTATCCTTTGATTTACCCTATAAAAATATTATAACACGATTCATTGAAATATCATTGCAAAATTTTATCAAATTGATACTATTTATGTACTAAATAAAGTTTTGTTTGTACCAAAATCGTATTACCCTTAGACCTGCTCTAGATGGCAAAATCTAAATGTAGCATTCTAAATTTTGATTGGTCCGGGAAAAAAGGATCCGCGACTGCCATTCGAAAAGACGACGTGCAGGAGAGAAATTAGTATGCTTGCACCAGCTCACTCCCCTTCTTAATGCTTTTTATATTTTAAATTATTTTTTTATGGTAAGTTTCATCAAATCTGTTTTTTTCTAAGGTGAAGTTTCATCAACTTTATGTAATTCATCAAGGAAAAATTGGTGAGACACATTGGTATCCTCGTGGCTTTGAACCTTTGACCTATCATTTTTAATTATTACTATTATTATTCTTTTTTACCGATTGGTGAAATCAACAACCGATGATGGTATGGAAAGAGGTGAGGTATAAAATAAGGTGATATATAACCCATCCTCATCATAATATATGTATATTATAATATCAGATGAGCAACAACCCTCATTTCAACAAACCCGGAAAGTATATTATATACTCCATGACATGATATTTCGTACATTGGCAAATAATGTATTGATTTCACAAAAATAATTTTCTGTGTTCCTACAAGTATGCTCATGTAGCAACTGTTTGTAGCACATTATGCAGAAACTGTAGAGAATCTCGTTCACAACTGACCGCACCTGCCTGGTCAAATTTGGTGCCATTACATTTTGATGTGTAATGCGTACAAAACCTGCAAACTATGTTGATTAGATAGATTCGATCGTCAAACTTTGAATCTGTGTAGTATACTTACCGAAATGATTTTAGTAGTACTAGAAGATAAGATCTGCATTTTTGTTTTAAGTGTAATAGAATACAAATGTGGCAATCAGATCTAAATAAACACCAAAGTTTATTGCGATGGGAAACTTGAAACTTGAAACTTGCAACCCTGAAATTTCTCAAACAGTCCAATAAGAGGTGCAATTAGAGTATGAGTTTTCTTTTGTATGGTGTATTTCTTTTTTTTTTCTTTTCTCTTTTTTTTATTCAGGACTGGATCAAATAGACTGTATATTTCCTTCTTTGTAAACCTGATCTATAACGGAAAATATTGGATTATTGTTGATCTGATAGACGATGAGAAATTTAAGAATGGCTTATAGATGCACTTGGACCAAAGTGGTCTCCATGGGAATTCGGTTGGACTAAGGAAGCAACGATCCTCAGCTTAATTTGAGAACATGAAATCTATGTGAGAATTAAGAAGGAAAAAAAAAAAAAAAAGTATTCTCTTTGATTAAAGCATCCAAAATGGGAAAAAGAGCCATGTTCTGAGTCCAAGGCATTATATCAACAGCTAAAATGCTGATACGAACCGCAGGAGAGGAACACATGGTCATTGCAGCTACAGAAATAGCCGCCAGGCGAGATCAAAACTTACTGAACTGACCAATTGTGACTTCGGATGTCAGCATCACAAACCACACATATATAAAAATATGATACAAGAGCTGTAGATAAGATAACGAGACAAGAGAGGAACTTTATAGCAGAAGCCGATGACGATGCATTTTTTTCTTTCTTGAAAATTTTGATTCATGCAGTGGGGAAGAAGCCATTTGCCGAAAGGCCTCCATCGATACATACTATCTGCCCAGTGACATAGCCAGAGGCCGGTAGGCAGAGGAATGCAACGACCGCTGAGACGTCCTCTGGCTCCCCAGCTCGCCGTAGTGGAGTACGTGCTTTCAAGGATTCTTGAAAGTCTTCCTGGGTTATACGCTGCAGGATCACAAATTTGAGCTCAATTTGAACTAAACTTTGAATCTATCCTATCGGTGGCGTATGATACCACACTTCTAAATCAATGATCATAGAATGAAAAAGATTCAGTACCCAAAGCTAGGCTAAACTGTGCTATGTCATCACATGCTGTACGGCAAAATTCCAACAGTCGAGAGAAAGGATACAATGCTTACCTTCTCAGTGAAAGGGGTGCGAGTGAATCCAGGCGCAGCTGCATTCACTCTGATACCATCTCTTGCCCACTCACAAGCCAAGTTCTTTGTAAGTTGGTTCATTGCTCCTATAATCAAAACAGCAAAAAACATTCTCAACCACAGAATTTTAGTAAACCATGAATCAGTTTGATCAAATTAAGCTTATTAACCCACAAACTTAAAAGAGTTGCTTTTCTTGTTTTTCCGAAAGAAAAAACCGATGCTTTTTCTATATTCCCATATGAACCCTAAACCCTAGACCCTAAAGACCATGAACATTTACCTTTGGTTGATGCATATGCTGAGCTAACTGGCAATGCAACCACGCCGGCGACAGAGGATACATTTACAATGCAACCAACGCCTGAAGCCTTCAGGAGAGGATGTGCAAGTTGGCATAGATTGAAAGCAGATTCAATGTTCGTAGAGAATATGGTCGCATAGTCTTCAGGTGAGCAGTCTACTGTTGGTTTATAAATCGATGTGGCGACATTGTTTACCTAAACACAGGCGAATTGAACAGAGTAACAGAGATTAAATAGAGTATCACCAGCAAGCAGCCAATTGTTGGTCTATACACAAAAAAATTGTTGAGAATTAGTTTCCCACATCCGTTGTAGGGGGAGACAAGGTGATTGTTTATAAAATGGATTGCGACCCTAATTGTTGGGATACATTTTGAATCCGTGCGGATCGTTGCTCGCAGGCCCAAAGCGATCAATATTTAAACACCTTCAAGCGAGTGTGCAATGAAAGTTCGATCATAAGCAGCAGAAATCAAATAAAAAATTTTGAATGAACAATAGAGGTAGCAGGGTTGAATTATAATTGTATAAGTACATCGTACGCACCAGAGGAACCGAACAAGCACATGTTCAGAATACGATTTTATATATATCAGATGCGAGAATTCGGAAATCACAATACAGGTTTCTCGAAACAACCACAAATGTGTAAGAACTTACAAGTATGTTGAGCTTCCCACTAAACAAACCCGACACAGTCCCGATCAGCTTCTCCCTCTCCACCCGAACCGACACATCGCAAACCGAACCGGTAACCCTGAACCCCTTCGCAGCCCAGTCCTTCAAGCAGGCATCGAGCTCCGGTTCGCTCCTCGAACACGTGTGCAATGTCGCCCCGAACCGGGCCAGCTCCTCGACGATAGCAAACCTGTAGGGATCAATTGTTGAATTGTGCATAAGATCGGAAAGGTTGTGTGATTGGAGAGGAAGCGAAGGAGTGTGGAAAGCGAATGTCGTCATCACCCGATTCCTTTGGTCCCTCCAGTGACAAGGGCAGTTTGGCCATCCAATGACCATCTCTTGTCTTGCTGCTGCTGCTGCTCTCCCATTGCTGTCGATTGCGCTAGATAGACAGGGATGATGATCGAACTGGGAGCTTCTGAATCTTGAAGGGAAGGACGACTGCTCGAGATCGATACAAATCAATGGGTGTTCCCTGTTAGTGGCTACCCTTTTTATGGGACCCATTCAATGAAAATATGCATGAGTTCTCAAGCAGAGACGGCGACAGTTTAGGAAAAATACGAAGTTACTATAATCGTTTATAAATAGGCATAAGAGGTAGAAACAATATAACACATCAAAACATAAAAAACAATATCAAAAGAGTTAGAAAAATATCCAGTTTGAAGTATTGAGGGATATCCTCTACGGATATATTTGTATCCCGTTAGAGAAAAAAATTAGTGAGAGTTTTCCTGTTGATTGTAATCCCCTAACACAATTTAGGAACGACATTTATAATCCCTCTTTAGTAGATACTTTTGGTATCGTAATAATCCCGTGGTTTTTATCTTTTTTATTTTTAAGGGATTTTTCACGTAAAAATCTTGGTGTCGACTTCATTTATTTTGGGTTATTTAATTATCTCATTTTAATTGCACGGTGAAGAAAAAATACTGGGCAATTTTCGCTGCATCTAATACCGACTTTTTCCAAAAGACTCGTATCAGACCTCTGGTTAATTTAACCGGAAGGCGATCCGATTACTGTGCTAATTAAAATGGAAGACGTGGCTAACATTGATGGCATGATCCGATTGAGCTCATCGAACTATTCCATGTGAAAGCGCAGAATGGAGGATATCCTTTACTGTAGGGATTTATACGGGCCTATCGTAACCAAGACGAAACCCGCTGATAAAGGGGAGAAAGATTGGGCGTTGCTGCAGCGTAAAACTGTTGGTGTCATCAGACAATATATCGACCAAAGTGTCTTCCAACACGTGGCCAACAATGTCGATGCTTTTGCTCTGTGAGAAAAGCTCGAGGCGATGCACCAGAGGAAGACTGCGATGAATAAAACTTCCATTATGCGGAGGCTAGTGAAGTTGCACTTTAGAGACGGCCGTAGTGTAGTAGAACACCTGAATGATTTTCAGGGTATTGTCAATCAATTAACAGGTATGGATTTAAAATTTGATGATGAGATGCAACCACTATTACTATTAAGTTTCTTACCTGATAGGTGGGAGACACTGGTGGTGTCACTGAGCAACTCCGCTCCTGAAGGGAAGCCCACGATGAACATCGTGAAAGACAGTATGCTGAACGAGGAAATCAGGAGAAAGGAGCTTAGTCCGTCCAACTCATCAGATGCTCATGTAACGGAGCATCGTGGACGAAACAAAGGAAGAACTTTCCAGCAAGACGACAAGTTCAGGGAGATATCGAAGTCTCAGAATCGGAAGGACTTCACTTGCTATTATTGTGGTAAGCCAGGCCACAAGAAGAACGAGTGCAAGAAGTTCAAAAGCGACACGGCGCAATCAAAACATAAAAAACAGTATCAGAAGAGTTAGAAAAATATCCAGTTTGAAGTATTGAGGGATATCCTCTACGGATATATTTGTATCCCGTTAGAGAAAAAAATTAGTGAGAGTTTTCCTGTTGATTGTAATCCCCTAACACAATTTAGGAACGACATTTATAATCCCTCTTTAGTAGATACTTTTGGTATCGTAATAATCCCGTGGTTTTTATCTTTTTTATTTTTAAGGGATTTTTCACGTAAAAATCTTGGTGTCGACTTCATTTATTTTGGGTTATTTAATTATCTCATTTTAATTGCACGGTGAAGAAAAAATACTGGGCAATTTTCGCTGCATCTAATACCGACTTTTTCCAAAAGACTCGTATCAGACCTCTGGTTAATTTAACCGGAAGGCGATCCGATTACTGTGCTAATTAAAATGGAAGACGTGGCTAACATTGATGGCATGATCCGATTGAGCTCATCGAACTATTCCATGTGAAAGCGCAGAATGGAGGATATCCTTTACTGTAGGGATTTATACGGGCCTATCGTAACCAAGACGAAACCCGCTGATAAAGGGGAGAAAGATTGGGCGTTGCTGCAGCGTAAAACTGTTGGTGTCATCAGACAATATATCGACCAAAGTGTCTTCCAACACGTGGCCAACAATGTCGATGCTTTTGCTCTGTGAGAAAAGCTCGAGGCGATGCACCAGAGGAAGACTGCGATGAATAAAACTTCCATTATGCGGAGGCTAGTGAAGTTGCACTTTAGAGACGGCCGTAGTGTAGTAGAACACCTGAATGATTTTCAGGGTATTGTCAATCAATTGACAGGTATGGATTTAAAATTTAATGATGAGATGCAAGCACTATTACTATTAAGTTTTTTACGTGATAAGTGGGAGACACTGGTGGTGTCACTGAGCAACTCAAACACGGAAAAATAAAAAAAGGAAACGACAGGCATGCTTTCTCACTCCACCCATCCCTTTCTACTTCACTATAAAATTTTTTTGGAATAGCCTATTCACCCTCCTTAGGCTATTCATTATAACTCTAAGAATAACAAACCCCTTTACAGTCTTGCTCCTGAAGGGAAGCTCACGATAAACATCATGAAAGACAGTATGCTGAACGAGAAAACCAGGAGAAAGGAGCTTAGTCCGTCCAGCTCATCAGATGCTCATGTAACGGCTTGCTATTATTGTGACAAGCCAGGCCACAAGAAGAACGAGTGCAAGAAGTTCAAAAGCGACACGGCGCAAGGCAAGATTGTTAAGGGAGAGCAGAACTGTGAGCGAAGCACCACTTTCGTTGTAACTATTGATGAACCCTACCTCTTCTCAGACAGCGATTCCATCAACCTCACTTGTCCAAACTCAAACTGGGTGATAGATTCTGGTGCCTCATTTCATATTACTTCGCACATTGATTTCTTTTCATCTTATAAAAATGATGACTATGGTTTTGTACGAATGGAAATAATGAGACATCTAGGACTATGGACATTTGAGATGTTTGGTTGCAAAGCAATGCAGGTTGTAGGTTACTGTTGAAGAATGTCAGACATGTGCCCGACATTCGATTGAACCTGATTTCAGTTGGAATGCTTGATGATGATGGTTACACTTCTCATTTTTCTGATGAGAAGATGAAGCTCTCGAAGGGCTCTTTGCTGGTTGTTAAGGGAAAGAAGTAAAAGACGTTATACTCAAAGCAAGCAAGGCTGATGAAAGGAGATACAAATGCTATTGAGAGATCCTCCTCGATCGAGCTCTGGCATAAGAGGTTCGGCCACATCAGAGAGAAGAACTTGCAGATCCTTGTACGTAAGCAACTCCTACCTGACGTGAAAGGTATTCCTCTTAAACTGGAAGGAAGCTCAAGTGTGTCAGATCAGACAATGGAGACGAGTACAGAGGTCCGTTCGAGGAATACTGCAGGAAACACGGCATCAGACTTGAGAAAACAATTCGCAAGACACCTCAACAGAATGGACTCGCAGAGAGAATGAACAGAACCATCTCAGAGAAGCCGGAGATGCAGATTCTCAGAAGTCTAGCTTGGGGTATACGACAACCTTCGCAGGGGGAGCAGTGTCATGGCTGTCAAAGTTACAAAAATACGTTGCTTTGTCTACTACAGAGACAGAGTATATTGTAGTCACTGAAACAAGCAAGGAAGTGCTATGAATGAAGAATTTATTCTTAAAGTTGGGATTACAACAGGACAGGTATAGACTCTATTTCGATAATCAGAGTGCTATTCACTTTGTCAGGAATCCAATCTTTCATTCGAGGTCGAAGCACATTGATGTGAGATATCACTGGATACGTGATACACTGGATCGGAAACGATTCCAACTTGAGAAGATCCATATTGACGACAACGGGTCAGATATAATGACGAAGATCTTACCCATACCCAGTTTGGGATATTGAGGGGTATCCTCTACGGATATATTTTTATCCCATTAGAGAAAAAAATTAGTGAGAGTTATCCTGATGATTGTAATCCCCTAATACAGTCTAGGGACGATATTTATAATCCTTCTTTAGTGGATATTTTTGATACCGCAACGGTCCCGTGGTTTTTATCTTTTTTATTTTTAAGGGATTTTCCACGTAAAAATATTCATGTCAACTCTATTTATTTTGGGTTATTTAATTATTTTATTTTAATTGCACGGTGAGGAAAAATGCATGGCAACTTCCACCGTATCTTATACAGACTTTTTTCAACATTCCATCCGTCCCAAGAATATTTACGCAACACATACGTTGAGTTTGTGATGATCAAATATTATTTTTTTATAAAATTATTTTAAAATATTAATAATAGATTAAGTTATAAATTTTAATTATGAATTAATTTAAAGTTTTCATGACATCGTTAAAAATAACAACAAAATTTTTTGAAGTACGTGTCGTGATAATTATGGGACAAAGACAGTACTTCCTTTCCTCTGTCGAATAAATCCAACGCTTGTTCTTGTTGTTATTCTCATAATAATTACTCCCTCCATTCCGAATTATATACAATAATTCGACTCGATAAGTGATTTTATGTGAGAGTTGAATTTAATTATATATTGTATTTTTTTTTTTATGATGGTGAGAGTTGATGTGAAAGTGTGTGAGAGAATGTGAAACAAATTAGTGGGGTGTAATGAGATAGTGTATTTAATTTAATATAAATTTGATTTTAAATATGAAAATAAAACAACTGTTGTATTTATTTTAGGATGACCCAAAAATGAAAACGTTACATTTATTATGGAACAGAAGGAGTGCAACACTATTTTATCAAGAAATGTTTTTTCTTTAAGAATATTACACCATCCCTACTTTTACTTTATGTCACATCAAGTCACAATATTATCATTTCTTCTTATATTCTTTTTCTTTCTTTTTCCTCTCACAAACCTTCAACGACATAATTATCTTTATATAATAAAAATTCAGCACACATATAAAATCTCGCGTCAAACAATTTGTTTCATTTATTCTGCGATGGAGGGAGTATTAAAAAATAATTCTTGAAAAGGATGTATTTGCACTTAAACTTGAGATTTTTTTTCTTTTTTGATTCTGTTTATTTTTTAGTATTAAATAAATCTAATCACCATGGTTAGATGATCAAAGAATAGGTGTTAATTAACTCGTGTGAATGGGAGGGATGAGGAAAAAAAGAAGTAGTGGAATGAGTTGATCTAATATAAAGAAAGTAGTAGTGGTGTTTTGTTATTTTCGTCAGAAAAAGTTTCTAAATAGGTTAATTGCAAAGCTCCAGAAAAGTGAGATCAAATAAATATAAATATTATGATCAAATAAAAGTTTGTAAATTAATAAACGTAACAAAATATTCGTTTCTTCGGTTATAATAAATTAAGAGTGAGAAACGAATCTCGTTTAAAGGTTTTGAGACGTAACGTACGTTTATAATTTTAGAACTCGTGACGAAGTTGGGATAACTTTTTATCACTGAAAAATATGAAATATTACATGTTAAATAACAACGTAATTTTTCGAGTGAAACGGTAAATTTGGATTGGTGGATATGAGAGGTACGTGGTTAATTAATCCTGTGATTAAATTAATCGAGGATATTATTATAAGGATCCGAAGAATCCTATAAAATTTAGTTTCACGATAATTAACGTGAATAGTAAATTATCATAGGTTATAATGTTTTTGCGGGGTTAAAAGATTTGTTTGATTATATAATAGAAAAAGAATACAAAATATGGATGAAATGTAACCCTAATATGCAAATACGGAAAAATACAATCTTAATATAAAAATATCATATTTATACGAAAATGACCTAAACCTAATTTTAGCACTTATTTTTCTTTATATTCCACTTATATTAAAAAAATTTTCTACTAAAACCCACTAAATAAGCACTAATTTTGCACTTAAATTGTTTTAGTTAATTTAATTATTTATATATAGAAGCCATTTCCTTCTTCCAAAAATTTAGCAAAAAAACACAATCAAATATCATTCCATATCAGATGATACTTAGACAAAGAAAGAGAGGAAGGAGACATTTAAAAATAGGAGAAGAAGCTTGGTGAAAAGAGGAATACGACGAGAATCCGTTATCATTATTGAGAGTAGGTAATCCTCTTGGTTAGAGATTTGATGGAAACTTTATGTCATTGGAAAGATCATGAAGTCTAGTTTTTGTTAAATTTTACGGAATAATTCTTAGAGTTGCATACAATAAGTTATAGATTTAAATACGACGAAAGGTCAAGATGGACAAAATCTACGATACTCATTCCAAAGGTCGGGAAGCTCACTTCAAAGGCAGGAACGTTCATTCCAGAGGCCGGGACACCCATTCCAGACCCCGAGACACCCGTTCCAGAGGTCGGGATGTCATCTCAGAACCTTCTGGACTAAGAATGATCGTTTTGACCCCAAAACAACTCCAAACACTCACAAATAACACTAATGGTTTTGCACGAAATACGAATAAACATATTTAACACCGTAGCGCAAACAAACAATTGTACTAATATGTAAATCATATCATGTTATAGAACCTGGAGATTCCATCCGTTGAGATGTAAAGAACAAGTTGAGCGTGCGTGTGAGGAAGTGGCAATAAGAAGATAACATTTAGATTTCTGATTTGGATGGCGATACATGTTAATATACCAGTTGTATATTAACGCGTGATGGGTAGTTTTTCCCTGTGCGCTGTGTTATGCTGTGCTGTATTATGTTTGTATTTCTGTGTTATTTTATGAGCGTATGATAGCACTTGTAGCTTATCACAGTTCATGATAACCTAACCCGGATAGTCCTAATGCTAGGATTTGGGTAGGTTTTTCTCCGTTAACCCCGTACGTTATATGAATGTGTTAAAAAAAATTGCTAGGTTTACAAGGGTTGGCATACGATAATGGACAAAAGATTAGGGTTAATACAGGTTAATCCTATAAATGATGTCATCTTCAAGATGAACATGCAAAATAGGAATGAATTAATGAGAGGTGAGGTTAAACTCCGAGTTTGTTAATACTACTGAGTTGTTACACTGTGACTTGGAGAAGATGTCGTGTTAAACTGTACAGAGATAAGTAGTTGCTACTAATCATCTTATACACGTAGACAACCCTGTGAAGTTATCAGACTGTGGGGTATCTCGCTGCAGGAGATCCTTGGGCGTCGTTACAGGCTGATCCCTTGTTTCGAGTGACCCCGGACTTTAAGCCTCTAAAAGAAACAATGGATTTACATGTTTAGCCAAGGTCACAGTATTAACAAGAGGGTATCTGTGTTCTGTCATGTATGTTAATTGTATGACAGATTTTGTTGTGCTTTCAGGACAGATTATTCTTTCTTTCCTTTTTGTGCTTCCCCTGAAGAGGGGGCTGATACGTTACTGAGCTCGTATAACTCACGACGTTGTGTTTCTTTTTTCTCTATTTTCTTACTTTTCAGGAGAAATGAGGAGGAATATTGATTAAGATCTGATTTATAATATAATATTGATATTTGGGACTTAATTTCTCAGTTTTTATTGTCAACTGTGTAATAATTGTGGATTTAGATTCGTGATGCCTGAAATATATAATTATTTAAATTTCATTCTGTACTAAGTTAAGTTGAATTGCCTGACTAAGGTTTGTGGGACCCTAGCAGTAGTAATGCCATGAAAGTTTTCAGAAAAGGACTTGAAAATCGGGACGTTATATTAATATTGTAATTTAGTTGAGACATTCCAATTTAATAAGTATTGTAATTCTTTTGAAATGGAGGGAATATATACTTATGTACATATTTATAAGAGACGAAACACTCTTTTTCTCTCGCTCTTTTTCTCTATCTAAAATAGTTTTCATTACTTTGGTGATTCCGATATTTATCTTCCGACAAAATCAAATCAGTATCTCGACAAATCAGTTTAACCTCCATGAGTACTTTTATTAGAACATGGTATCAACACAAGACTTTAACAAACTAAGATCGAAACCTAAACAAATATACATAATTATGCCCGGGTGTTTTTTTTAATCTATATTATAATATAAATGATTTAAATAAAATAATTATGATTCCATCGTAGGAAGAGTATTGTATGTATGAAAATCTATTTATTAGTTTCAACTCGTGAGGTGATTTTACAGTATAATAAAACAACCATTCAGGGGGTGTTGCGTGGTGGTGCATTCTGGCAATGGGTGGGTGGTGGTGGTTTGAAAGTGGAGGGAAAGGGGTGGTGGTGGTGAGTGGATGTGAGTTTGGGTTAATTATGCATATTTCGACTTGATTTCGGTGGACGTGATAGTTACTCCGTTCGGATTACGACGAATGTATTATTTTCAATATGACGTACTAGTTGTTCCGGACGGATTCCGACGGACGTACTAATTGTTCCGATCATATTCTGACGGACGTAGTGGTTGTTTCGGTTGGATTCCAGTTGACGTATTAGTTCCAGTCAGACATACTAATTGTTCCGGTTGGATTCCGACTGATGTACTAGTTGCTCTGTACAGTTTCCGACGAACGTACTAGGATTTTTAGAGACGTACTACTTTGTTTTATAAGCGTACTATTTGAGGTGAGATGGGGGTGGGGTGATACCATGTGAGAATTTATGAAAATTAGTAATACCTTATTGGAATAAAATGTTTCAAATGATACTTCCCAGACATTTTTCCTTGAATAAAATATTTACATATATAGTTACATGCCTTTGGATTAGGTTAAATTGATCAAATATGCAAGGCTATCTGTGTTATGTTGTTTGTGCTGATTCTTGGTAATTAAAGCGTACGTAATGTACTTAAGCCGTTGCATACTTTCTAATCTCTTGTGAACGAAACATGAATTAAATCTCAAATATAATAATGTGCTTCATGATAGACCCGACCACGGTTCGATTTTGGATCGAAATTGAACCGTCGGTTCAAGGATCGAAACCATGTTGGAACCGAAACCGTTAGAAAGTGGAACTGAACAGCTAAATATTGGTTCGATTTAGATTCTACCAAAAACAAAAAATCGGAACCGTGAGTTCGGTTCCAAACTGTATATTTTTTTCATAAAATGTTGAAGTAGTTTTTCCTAATTTGTTTATTTACTTAATTCACTTCTACTAATTTATTTATTTTTTATGTCTGTTTAGTCGAAGCACCTTACATTTTCATCTGTTCGTTTTTCGTTTATATTGGGTCACATTTTAAGATGAATATTAAGCGCAACTTTGTAATACGATTATATAAATTTTGATATTTTTCTTCTTATATCATATTTAAAATATATTTTCATTTAAATAAAAATTATTTGGTGTAACGCGCCGGCCAAATCCTTGCTACCGGATCGTCACCAAGAACCGCTCGTCAGGCTGACAACTGACCCCACAGACCAACACTAGTCCTTTCAGTGCGTTTTGGTCACACTCGCGCGCACCCTGGGAAACTTCTCAGGAGATCACCCATCCCAGCATTACTCCGCGTTAAGCACGCTTAACTGCGGAGTTCTAAAGTGATGGGTTACCGAAAAGGAAGGTGCATCTTTATCAAACCATTAAAGCATTTTCTTGGGGTATTACATTTGGCATGCATTTTATGAATAAAATCATGTTAAACAACGCAAAGAAGTAACAATAAAATCATTATCAACTTAAATCGGAATCAAAACCGACATCAGAATCGAAACCGTCTCAGAACCATCGATTTCAGAACTGGAACCAGAACCAAACTATAAGGTTCTGATTTTGATTTGTCCTTCTATTAAATCGAAATCGACGGTTATGAAACCGTGGTCAGGTCTGCTTCATGGTATCACCAGCTTTACATGATAACGCTTAAAATTTAGTGCTTGAATAAATACATGATTTATAATCCTGAAATTACAAATATTACTTGTTAAATAAAAGACAATGAACTCGAGTAACTTGGGATTGAGATAGTCATATTTTTCCGACTAGTTAGGGGGAATGTTTCATTCCCGAATGGTCCATTCCCGAATGGTCCATTCCCGAATGGTCCATTCCCGAATGGTCCATTCCCTTCGCATGCACGCAGCGACCATATAGAATTGGTCCGTTTCTTTAGAATAAGTCATACTGGGATACTGCAGGTCTAATTGTAACATCCTAGAAAGGTCTAGGTAACCTACTAGCTGACTTCTTTTTTCTTGTAAACTGTTCCCATATTCACTCCTGACAAGAACATGAAAATTAATGTATGCGCAAAATACAAGTAATGATACATGAATCCTGTATGAGATCCTGAAATTATAAAATCTGACACTTGTACATGAAAGCTGATGGTATTGCTCGTTAAATTAGTGTCAGTTATATTATATTATTTGTTACATAGGATCAAACAAGTATATAATAAGACGTATTAATCCCCTATAATTAGCATGTATCTTTTGTTACTGAACTAGAAAGCTCACGGTAATATGTTCGGTTACAGGTTAAAGACAGAGGTGAGTTGGGTTGCACTAGCGACGAAATAAGTGACTGCTCGAATAATAATCTTGAGGTTTCCGATGTAATATTTTATTAGTAAATTAAAGATTTTGATGTATTTACAACAATGTAAGGTTTAAAATATTATGAGATTTTTAATTTTATGTTTCTGTTAGTTTAATTTTCTATATATAGTTTAGGTAAGTGAATCTCATATAAGTAGTGGGTTGTTATTACAACTCTCTAAATCTTGAATTAGCCTATGTGGTTTTTCTTTGATTAGGAAATATTTATGGGGATTATGGACCACATTAAGGTGGAAAAAATCCAGTATCTTTCATTTACCTTCTTATGATTACTAGAGGGGTAAGAGTCACAATAGTATTTTCTCCATCTAAATTTAATTAAAACACTTTTTTTAATTAATATCAATATAAATGGAAAATTTTTATTCTTTTCTTATTTGATAATAAATTTATATTAATATGAAAAAAATAGCACATAATATCTGAACTTTAAATCTTTTGCACACAACTCTTCTCAATTTTGGAAATAGGCACATGCTCTCTTTCGAGGGGATTTTCTACCAAAAAATTGAACACATAAAATCCTCTATCATGTCAAACTATTATAATTAAATTGAGTCGTAGGTAGTAGTTTTTTAATGTAAGAGTCACAACTTTTAATTTTTGCTTATTTATGTTATTTGAGTTATTGCATGGATATGTAGAGAGTCTCTATAACTAATCTATTTATCAATTTATATATAAAAAACTAATTTAGCATTTCTTGAAACTAAAATTTGGTTTCTTTACTACCAATTTTGATTGGTATTATATTAATTATAATACTATGATTATATTTAACCTAATCAATTTATAATGAGTCTTCATTTTTTTCTTTCATTATCTATTTGTTTTATAATGACATTTCGTTTTCTCTTATATATATTTTATTAATATACATGTATAAAAACTAGATTGAGGGACTTGTATAAATAGCAAGATTTGGGACATTGGTTTTGACATCCCAAACACATTTTCTCACCACCTTTCTATTACCAAAGTTAGATTATTCTTTTTATCTCACAATTCTATTACCCAAGCTAATTCTCTTTATCTTTTTTCCCATATCAAATAATCCATCATGACTTCTACTTTTCATTTCTTTCTTTCTTTCTTTTTTCATTCACTTAAATTTCATTTTGTGCGTTTCCTTAGTTATATCTACCATCCAATTGTCAAGGAAGAAACACAATGTGGATGCATGCTCATCTAACAGCTAATCTATATAAAATATCCACAAAATTTCAGTTCATCTATAACATCATATCTTGGACATTACTATACAATATAGCCTACCTAAATTCTCCATATAAAAAAATCTGCCAACTTGTTTTTTTGGACAACTGTCTGGATTCAAGTTGGCGTAACCTTTGAACGCAGATATTTAATGATTGTTTTGAGTAGTTCCACTTTGACCCCCAATTTTATTGAGACATTTTTTTTTTTTTTCATGTCCCTCAAGATCATTTATAGTTATAGTAATTAAGAGAATCTGGTCATCAAAAAATAAAATTAAAAAAAAAATCTGGGGTTGTTTACAGCTAATACTTAGACGTCATACTGACTATACCAGATCCTGTATATTCCATTCATGTAATAAAATCGGAATTTATATGTTTTATGAACGTACTTATGACACACATAAACAAGTGTCTAACGAATATAACAATCAGCATTGAAACGTACACAATGAGAAGAGCTACACGGAGATGAGGGCGATTACTTAAAAATCGTTATCTTTGTTCTCTAAAAATATAGTCCTTGCATTTACAATATCAGTGCTTCGATTAATGGTGAACGATGGAGAGAAGCCATAGTTGAGAAAAAAAATTTCATGCTGGATAATTGGTTAATGCTTACACGTTCTTTCATCATGTAATTAAAGCAATGCTTGTTAAATATATATATAGGATCTTTTATCATTATTTGGAATTTTTGATAAAGTTGGTTATTCAACATGGTTTCAAAAACCATTAGACGCAACGGCCCAATGCTCCGCGTCATTCAAAAGTATTTCCGTATTTTAAGCCCAAAAGAAACATTCGTGCGAGGGAACGTGCTGAGAAAACTATACCCACATTGAAGTTTAGGAATTGAATAAAATCATATATATAGATCGTGAGTCACTCCTTTCATTATCAATTCACTTTGAGATGAAACCTGAGATTTAACATAATATCAGAACAGACCATAACATGATAACATGAGTTCGATTCTTATCTCACCCGTCAACCTTGAAAATTTACTCACGCTTGTAAGCAAACTTGAATGGTCTAGGGTATGATATCATGCCTTGGCCCATGATATATACTCATATGTATCAATGTCGCGTGCGTCAACAAAAACATAACCAAAATACTACTCATTTGTAAAATGTATGACCTCTCAACATTGAATGTAACATTGATGGTGCATACTACCTAGCATTTTGCGTTTTCTTTGGTGCTGAAACAACAGCTTGCTGCTTGCACCAACATACATAACTATCAAGTGTATAATTGGGTCCATGTATTCATGATGATTTTTTGTAATCCTTTTTAAAGATTTTCAATAAATTATAATAAAAAAAGACGATTGATAGAAATATAAGATTTATCTTAATAAGATTTTATATATGGGTTATATTAATTATTGTTAAGTTAAAATGGACTAATTAGTTGGTCTATCAATTGAGACATTTGTTTCAATTTAATCCAATATGGTCCGGTTAGTGTGGATTGGATAGATGTTTATTGACCTATGATAAGAGGTCCAATAATCACTACGTCTATAAATACTATCAAGTACGTCACTTTTCCTAACCTTAACATTGTTATCCATGACGACTCATCTACACCGACCGTTAAGAACATTAGAAAAATAAAACCTATTAACAACGTTTGTTCATCTTTCAGATTTACAGATTTGATCAATCCAGTTTCGTAGAGGTCATAAATATGACATGTATGCAATTGGATTAATCAAATCTGTGAATCTGAAACATAAACAAACATCATTATCATGTTTATCATGATCAGACCTCATGTCATGTTTATGGTTTCCTTATTTGAAAGCCTATTGCAAATAGACTTAATTTAAGTGCAAATATGATTCCGATGACTATGAAAATAATTATCATGTTTATCTTTTAGTTTTATTTTCCTTAAACCTGTGGTGATTGTATTTTTTTTAAGATATTATCACTAAATATTTAAGGAAAATAATCATAGAATTAAACTAGTCTGTGCACCCGTACGTAGTTATGCACGGGACAAATATAAATAGGTTCAACTACTATGACTTTGTGGAGATGATAAACATTGATAGCAAATCTAAAATTTAATGGAGATGATAGACACTGATAGCAAATCTAGAATTTAATGTGATTTAAATTATTTTTTTGAACGATATATATTTCATAAGATATATTAAGATTTATTTCAATTATGTACGATATTTATTTTATTCCAAAAAAATCACTATTTGATTAATATTTCATCAGACCTTTTAATTATAAGAGATGAATCTGGTAGATGTTGTTTATTTCGATTTTGACATGAATTATCATGATTGATCTTATCTTAAAAGAATGACTAAATCTAAAAATATCAGATCTTAAAAAATTATTCAGGTAATTTATTCACTTGATAAGAAAATGACTAAATCTTAAAATATCCAACCTTAAAATACTATGTGGATTACTTAGTGATTTGGTATAAAAAAAAAAAAATCAAATCTTGACAAAATTTTAAAAAAAAGCTAATTCTATAAATATCCAAGTTACAACCTCAATCACTTTCGCTTAGTATGTAATAAATATATTTAAGGAAAATATCTTTATTTAGAAAGTTTTCCTAAATTATCTTTCTAGGAAGATTTTCTAAGGATAAAGCTATCATTCTAACCCTGTTAAAACTATAAATATAAGGGTATGAGGTCTAAACTCTCAACATCATAATCTCAGACGAGCCCATCATTATCATCCTCTAGATCTTGAATCCACCATCGTATGATCTTATCACCTTTTTTGGTACAAATGGATTCCTTATTTAAAAAAAGAAAAAAGAAAAAAAAAAGGAAACAAAGTGCTAGTTTAATTATATTCCCGTTGATTCATATTCTAACTCTGGATTTAACGGGATTAGCCAAATAACTCGCAATATATTAATTCTGCTGAATTCCTTATTGATCAGGAAGGCTGAAGTACAATACTGTTCTTCAGCAACCACTCCAATGATAAAACGTGTGAGTGTGTGACCACTAATCAATGATCCACCAAGAAAAACTTTAACATTGTGAACAGGCCCAATGGGTGTATCAATTTTTTCAGCACTACAAATACTTTAATTCGATTGGTTCATACAAGTGATTCTACATGCATTGCATGTGAAATTCCAAACTCACGTGGGGACTAAAACAAAATAAATTCTATAAAATACTTCGTTTGTTTCCTGATTAGATTTAAAACAAAATATTAAAGATATTTAATTTGTAATATCAAAATTATTGTCTTCAACTAATATACATAGAACATACTAGATTAGTAACTATGATGAATTAATCTCCATCTTTTATATCTAGATTTAATCGTGTGGACAATATTAGAAGATACATTCAAAGAATTTTTTTTTTGTTATTAATAACAAAAAATCTCAACAAATACTACCTCTGAAAATTCCATACTGAATTTGTAAATACATAAATAAACAAAAGGAAAAAATATGTATGTCATGACATACATATGTATAATAAAATATTAATGACAGAGATTAAACAAAAAAAATAAATAATTAAGATTAAAAATAATATTATAATCCCAATTCTTGATTTATGTTATTTTAATATCAAATATTAAGCACATCTTTATCACGACACACTCCCTAAACCCATAACATAGTACTCCCATGGACATGACAAGGGATACACCCTTGGGCGGAAATGGTTGTTAATTATCATAATAACAAAAAATCAATCAAAATTATCTTGACATCAATTATTTAGCCGAATAAAAGGAATGAACATATTTTTATATTATTCAACAAAAAAATAGTAAACACATAACCAAAAATCAATTAATATTAACTTGATATAGGAAATGAACATATATTTACGTTATTTAGCTTTACAAAAGAAATGGACATATATTTTACCTTTTCATTACATCATCTTTTCATGATTCATTTTACATTATTTAAATATATAGACATTGTTACATAGATGATATAATGTGTGTCTATATTAATTTCATCTATGTTTTATCAAAATGTGCCGATTCATTTTACATTAATTTCATCTTTTATCAAGGTGGTAAAAGGTTGCTTTTCAATAGATTATTTTACTTTAATAAATTGTTTTTTTTTTTTTGAAAGGTAATAAATTGTTTCTTATTCGCATCATTTTGGATAAATATCTCAACCTACGGTGTTATTCAAAATAAGGAATGATGTGATTCAAATAACCTAAGGTGTTATTTCCATGGGTGCAAAATAAATAAATAGAATGCATATAGACTTGGTTCTGGCAAATAATCTTTTTCACATAGAATGCATATAAAAATGGGCCGTGATATTTCTGGATCATAGCACATGCCTCTAAGTTATCAACATGTGATTATAGACTCACATTGCTCTCCGTCGTCTTAGCCAATTTGCTATCCAATTGAGTGAGTCGGGTGTGATAAACAATGCAGGAGACTCTACATTCACCTCTGAGAAATCGAGGGAGGCGGCCGACGCAACACCACATATGCGGCCTTCTTGTACCTTGTCTTAGGCATTCCTTACACTATGCACAATGCTCATCTGCTCCTCGGTCTGCTCCATGCATGCCGGATTTCATCGCAAACAACTCCTTCATAACTCCCTCTCTACTGTAGTCGTCAACAATATTTAATAGAGTTCAGCTCGCCTATTCTTCCCACACTTAAAACAGTTTTTTGATGCGCAACATATAAGGAAACGTAAACAAGAACAGAATCCTATCAAATCTGTCTTCGGAGTGACTTTGAAAAAATTCCTTAAATACATAATCACTCTTAAAAGGATTAAGGCCCACCCACCCTTTTCGGATTGAGACGATCTTGAACATGAAACCATTTAAAAAAGAGGGCGGAGAAGAAAGATTACCTACCTGAAGAGGTCAAACCACTAATTGAAGCTTACCCAGAATCAAACGCTGCATAGTAGACCAAGGTCTCGGTATCGGTCCCTCAAACAGTTGAATACTTGTCTTAGTCTTAGACCTGGCAAAATATGAGCCAGACGCGCGGCACCCACGGGCACCCCTAAAAATATTGGGTACAGAATAGAAATTTTAGGACCCAGTTGAATTCGGGTTTTTTAACTCAGCCCAATGTGACCAATCCATAGATACCGCATTCAATCCGTAGCCGTTATGTCTTTTTACATATTGATAGTTTAATTATCATTTTATTTTAATTAGTTAGGAAACATATATTTCATTCTAGTAAGATATTATGATTTATATATCTAGAAGTTATTCTTATTTAATTCATTTTTTTTTTCAAATTTGATTATCATTTTGATTCATTAGATACTTACGTTATCATCTGCATTGAAAATTTATCTAACGTTTATGAAAATAGGAGTAATTTTTTTGAATTTTCTGACTTAATGTATTGATATGAAAAATTACATATTCGTTATGAAACTTACAATGACACACATATTTTTATTAAATGTATTTTTTGATTTCTAGAACTTTTGGGTCAGGTTTGGATGTCCGCAACCTGCAACGGACCGATCACAAAAATATTTTTTTCATTAAATTTCACAAAAATTCAACACACATAAAATTTCGGATCGGTCAATTTATTGTACTCCCTCCAGTCACACACTCCCATAATCCATTTTCTTTTCGGAAAATCTCCTGCAACTAGTTGTCTTATCTTACATATCTAAATATTATATTGTATTGATTGTATTGTGGAGTTGAAGGAAAATGTCCAAATACATGTCTTATTCTTTTCAATAATCCATATTTGTAGCAATGAGATGCTATTTTTCTTCCCCAAACGAGAAATAAGGAATTTCAACTAGTTATGATATCTACCCTCTCTATTTTATAAGGGACCAGAAATCCCTTGTTTACGTATCATTAGGAAATGCATTAACATAAAGACAACAGTAAGAAGAGGCAACACAAAAGTGTGTAAACTATAAAACCGAGTCAAAGTAGATTGTCCCACGTTAACACTTCCACGTAATAACTCTACCAAAGCCAATCCCATATTAGTTGCAATGTTACGTAGTGATTGTACTATTTATTATGCATTTCGATGCGTTATTTTTAATTAGTAAACGATATGATACGAATGTCATTTTGTTTCGAGATTATAGCTCGTGATATATATTATGTTTGATCTTTCATCATAAATTTATAAAAAATATTCGTTTCATAAATCATTTTTGATGTCATCATCGTTTTTATTTTATAATACATATAATCTTTTCGAAACGATGAAAATATTTATTCCTGGACGGTGAGAGTAACAAACAACAGTAACATTGGGCGCGGGGCAGAGTGCAGAGGGGTTTTACCTGAGACCTACCTTGGAGCTTTTACCTTTCTCGACCAGGGAATTCTTTGCCCTCTGTTTTCGTGATCGTTACAACAGCAGGAGGGGAATTTGGAGCGGAAGTCTCAGGCTATGAAAGCTTAGATCCCCCATCTTGTTGGTCATCAGTTCGCCGTACACGTCCATGTTTGCAGATGATAAAGAAACGATTAAAAATCCCAAAGATTGAGGAAACTGAAAGATCAAGACAGACATTGTGACCACAGTAGCTTCCAATTGATGAAAAACGTTGCATTGAGTCCTTTGCAGCAGGTTAACGTTGCATTGAGTACTATATTATTCCAATTAAATCCAAAATGAGTACATGGTTGCAAGTATCACAAAGCAATTACACTTTGCAAGTTTGGGCTGATCATCCCACACCTACCAATCTACTTACAATATACTTATATGGATTACATGAAAACCAAGAAGTGTAGTTATAATTAATTGAGGAAGTTTCAAATCGGACACAAATCATGCATATTATTCGACAAATCAATAGAGACACAAACAAAGAACGTTTTTCAGAGCACACAAATTATCTTTTTGAACAATTACACGGACAGCAGCACATCAGCTTCCAATTCCATAGTAGAGACCCAACTCCCAGAAATCATTTTTATTCTCCCGCGCTGCACTAGTGACTGATAGGAGCACTCCTGAGCACAACGGTCTCCACCGTGAGGCCCGGTCCGAACCCGAACAAGACCCCGAAATCGGAGCCTTTTCCGGTGGTGGACCGGCCTTCCTTCACGGACCGGTTCCTCATCTCGTTGAGTATGAAGAGCACGCAGGCGCCCGTCAGGTTGCCGTACTCGCTGAGCACGTGCCTGCTCTCCTGCATCTTGTCCTTTTGGAGGCCGAGGCTGTTCTCCACCGCGTCCAGGATGGCCCTTCCCCCCGGATGCGTGACATAGAAGAGCTGGTTCCAGTCTTCGATGCCAAGAGGCTTCATCGCCTCGCCCAGGATTTTCTCAATATTGTTTCCGATCAGGCTGGGGACGTCCTTGGAGAGGTGGAAGGTGAGGCCGCACTCCTTGAGGTGGAGCGCCATGGCGTTCTCGGAGTGAGGGACGAGGTACTGCGAGGCCGAGACGATCTCGTACAGAGGCTTCTCCACGGCCTCGTCCACGTCGGCCCCGATGATCATAGCCGCGGCCCCGTCCCCGAAGAGGGACTGGCCCACGAGGGAGTCCATGTGGTCCCCGTTGGGCCCGCGGAAGAAGATGGCGGTGACCTCGGAGCAGACGAGGAGGACGCGGGCCCCGCGGTTGTTCTCGGCCAGGTCCTTGGCCACGCGGAGGGAGGTGCCGCCCGCGTAACAGCCCTGTTGGTAGATCATGAGGCGGTTGATTGAGGGGTTGAGGCCGAGGAGCTTGGTGAGCTGGTAGTCGCATCCCGGCATGTCCACACCGGCGGTCGAGGTGAAGACGAGGTGGGTGATCCTGGATTTCGGCTGCCCCCATTCCTTGATTGCCTTCACGGCGGCTTCCTTCCCGAGACGGGGAGTTTCTTCGATGACCATCTCTTGGCGTTGGTCGAATGAGGCGCCATCGAAGGTCGCGATGTTAGGGTGGTCTTTCAGGATCTCCTCGTTCAGGTATGTGTATCGCTTCTTGATTGCCGTCTTCTCGCCTGTCATGGTAGCCACAGTCAGCGGGATTTGGATCGCCGGCTGTCCAGTATTGGGACAGCACAGCATCAGATGGTGAAAAATACTCCAAATTTCTCTTTGGTTTTTAAATGGCTAGGATGGTAGCACACCCTTTTGCTGTTCAATTTTGACAGCCGGTGATCCCGGCCTAGAGTTAGTCTTGTACGTCATTGACTTATGTTTGTAGTTCTATCAAAATAACCTCAAAGTAACGAGAGAGCTGACATAATAGAGGGAAAAAAAATTGAATATGCATTTATAAAAGAAATTAATATTTTCAAGATAAAAATTACACTCAAATAGAATTTTAGAAATAAAATAATTTTTTCTCGTAAATATCTTAACAATAACAAATTCGATCTTAGAAATACGAATTCCCTCTACAAAATAATTTTCTTCTCAAAGGAGGAGCGGTTTCCATTTTCTCGTTGTTGTTGCAGAGAGATCTACAAAACATAACTATCATCATCAACTATACATTAAAAGTAACAACGCTCAATTCTGATAGTTAATTATTGGTTTCGTTGCGTCAACAAATTGTCCCGATCTAAATCCTCCAATGTAACTGCAGAAGCAGTAGCTAGCTAGATTTCAGCCCAAAAATAGTGAAATATTCAAGGGTACTAACACTATAGTTTGCGTACCTACCTCCATATTTTACCATATTTGGTAAAAAGAAGGAACTAACTAAACTTAGAGATGGTCAATGCCAGTTTCTTCTTCAAAGTTAAAACACATGTGGAGCGCTAAGATCCGAGCTAACGGATCATTCTGTCGCCCTTCAGTTTTTATTCATAGTCCTTCCTGTATGGGTTGCTTATAATATTTCCTAAATATTGCTGACCTATTATTACCTTACGGGTTGGCATGGATCAAAATTAATGTCCAAAATGTTATTCTATTGTATTGTACCATATTCTTATAAAAACACATAAAACTGCAAGCCATATTTTAAACTAAAGGGTACTCTGATCACGAGTGATATCTCTCAATTTATCTTATGAAATGTCTATAATAAATTGTTTGCAAAAGTTATTTTTTCCTTGCCCACTAATACATGCCCTTCATAATATATGGTTTTTAACAAAAACCATAATTCGGAGTTAAGAGAAGATGAAAAAAAAAAAAAAAAGGAAAATGAATGGTGCTATAACTAACAGGGATATAATTTTAAAGTGTATGACGGAGATGATTTGCAGCAGGTATTTCTCTGCCACCAACATTAATCCCGAAAAGAAAAGAAGAAAAGTTCATAATAAAAAGGAAAAAAGGGAAACTGCAATTACGATAGCCTAATAACTACAGTTCTCATTTTCATTGGTGGTTTTGAAATTTTGTGATTAAATTTAAGTGTTTGAATTGTATTTTTAGAGTTTCTTTTTCTTCTTTTAAATCTAATTTGCCCTGTGAGTTGAAGTAACTCCAACTAATTTACTGCAGTTACTACAGCTACATCAAACCGTAATAAAAATACAACAATTCGCAAAACCTATGGGTCTTTGTGTACTTTAAAGTTAATTGAAATTTTTTATGAGCTTTATATCACACCCACATTTCTCCTGAAAAACTTTTACTAGGATATAATCTCAATTCTCATTGGACGTTTCTAAGGTCAACCCTGTGATAAAAATGCAAGAAGGCATCTGTTTCACATGAATCTTAGAAAACCAAAAGGAAGTATTTGAAAATGTTTTACATAACACAATAAAAGTGCAAACTCTAAGTATAGAATCCTTCCAGAGGGTACTCTATCCATCATTTTTCCATGATTTTTTGAATTCTTTGGATAATTTAATAACAAAAAAATTATAAGTAATAAACTTAAAATTGAAATTCTCTCGAAAAATTGGGATCTCTGTAGCCATCACCTAGATTATAGTTTTTCTATGAGACAAGGATGATAATTTATGTTCAAGATCAGCATTTAGGTGAAATCTTGATAAAACATAGATGAAATTAATATAGACACACATTTTTGATCAAGATGACGATCGCCACATTGTTGAACAAGATAAATTCTACAAACTAAGCTGTCCACATAAAAACTGTGACACCTTTATCATAGTTTGTAGATTCGCTTTAAAACATCTAACCATACAAATAAAATAGCTATGGATGTTTGATCTAGCAAGGTTATGCATGTCATCATATTTACTTTTTCTTCCTTTTGTCTCTTGTGGTTTACATATAACGACCTCTACATGCTGTTCATTGATATGTATATAACCCATATATATGCTACCAAGAGTGAGTATATATAGTATAACAACCAAAGATGGACAGCACGGAGTTTGGGGCAAAGGAGAAAGATGAAGAGAAGGTATACAAATCCGCTTGAATTTCTCCTTCAGGTCGGTCATGTGCTCGCTCTTGGTGACTCGAAAGTAGTAGTCGGGGAACGTGTCCTGGTAGAAGACATTCGGCGGCACCGCGGTACCAATGGCTAGGATGGTCGCCGGACCCTCGGCTCTCTGCGCCCTGCGCATTTCCTCGACGAATGGTGCCATTGTTTACCTAGATAGGAAATCTGATAGAAATATATATAGGAAGTGTGTTCGACTTTGGTTGGCAATGCACCTAGATGGAAATGGAGAAGGCAAGAAGGCTTGATGATACTATATATATCTTTCCTCTTGCTCAGCAATGCCAAAAATGTTGGAATCGCCGAGTAGAGAGAAAGAGCTAGGTAGGAGTTGGGCAAAGAAAAATGAAGCAAACCATCTTGATTTATAGTTGCAAAACACCATACCTTAAGAATAGTGGATCCCACGCGGTTATGTATTGTCAAACTTAGAGTTTTCAATTAGTACTAATATAATTTGTGTTTTATAGATGTATGCATTTATGTATTTATGTATGTTGCTTTCACGTGTATATGTAAGATAAAAAGAGGTTTAAAAAAATGAACCTTGGTCATTGATTTGCTCAACTAGTAAAAATTGAATGGGGATTCAATCACTTTTTTTGAATCAATGATTAGGATTGATTTCTGTAGTCGATTAGCTAAAAGATCTTTAATATATATATATATATATGTGTGTGTGTGTGTGTGGATAAAGGGGATTAAAAGCCTTTAAAATTTTGTAACTCCTCCGTTTCTTTTTTATGAAGACTATTCAAAGTTTGAAAATGCTCCATTCGCTTATATATATATAGGGTTTATGGATATGGGCTGATTTTATAACAAAATTCCTGAAAAAATTCTGTAACAGTGATTCTTTAAAATAGAATCTTTTCAAAAATCTTTTCTTGTAAGATATAAAATCAATCACACATTTTCGTGTGTATATCTATATATATATATATATCAGTATATAGAACTCCATGATGACATGATTTACTACAGTTCATTGGGCTCATGATACAAGATAAAGAAGAATGACTCACAGTATTCATGAATCGGACTTGATGTTTAGCTTGTTAGTTGTCATGTTGAGTGTATAGATGATCGCATTTTTGTATCTTTAATTATGACATAGTATCATATAAGTTCCTAGTAATACTTAAGAGATTATAAATTGATCATATACTACTAAACTGATCTTTGCATTTTATCCAATAATAAAAAAAAAAAAGAACTGATCTTTGAATTGAGTGGTTACAGAAATTATTTTGCATTGGTTATTTCAGGGGCTGCAAAAAATTACTGATAGGGCACTTTGAAAAATATTACTCCGTTGATGCTAATAATGCACTTCCAAACTGAACGATTAGTTATTTTTTTAAAAAAAGGTCGTATGATAACAGATGATAGTATCGTTTATTATAAAAGTTATGAGAGGCGACAAGAGGGGCAACAATTATGTCTCCGACAAAAATCTATTATATATATAATTATATAAAATAATTTTATTTTATTTAAACCAAGAAAAAATCTTTATCAATTAAATATTTATCTTTTTTATTACAAGTTGAACTGTTAAAGTTAAATTTTAAGGAGTATGAAATCTTACTTAACTATTTGATCAAAAACATAAAAAATAAATAAAAAATAATTATATCTTATAAATTTATATAATCATTTTTCAAAGGAAAAAAATATAATTAATTCTTATACTATTATAATTTAATAACAATCTAACCATATAGATCTCTATATTATGTTAAAATTTTTTATGTTATATCAATCTAACCATAACTATTTGATCAATAACATATTTTATAAGCTGATTTTAAGGATGAATTTTTTGTGCTATATCATATATTATTTACTTAAAAATCAAATTTGAATAATATAATATAATAAATAAATAAAAATATTAATATATGATTTAAAATCTTGAATGGATTTATCTATAAAATTATTTCAAAGAATCATCAAGTTCTATTTTCATCTAAATCGGATTATATTGATTACGTAAGACAACCATTAAATTCAAATTTTTTTTATCACATGGATCCAATTGTATTTAATTTTACGTAATATTATAATTTTTTTATAATATTTTATCGTGTAACATACGAATCAATATTTTAATATATATTAAAATCGATTAATGCAACAAGAGCATGTGCAGGTCTGTGTACAAGTGAATATTTTCTCCGTGGAAAGTGAAAAATGGATCTAGCGGATGTCTCGGAACGTTGGATCTAGCGGATGTCATCTACTCAGCCCAGTGCTTGCCACAATGGGCCGCACCGACCAAGTCCAAGTCCAAAAGTCCCGCTAGGCCCAAGAGCAGTTGTTTGCATAGATATTTTAATTCTATCATGTTTATTCCTCCAGTATATCACACAAGTCAATATTTTACTTTGAACAAATTCACAAAAACCCTACTTTAAACGAATGACCCAAAACTCTCCTCAAATTTGAAACAGGAAAAAAGATCCCCCTCAAATTTCGAAATATGACACAAAAACCTTATTTCGAATAGATACAAAAACTCTTTCAAGTTTGTGCAAAAGATACAAAAACCCTATCAAGACTCAATAAATAACAACATATTTATTTACATTCAAAAACAATATAAAATTCAATTGTAAAATTAGTAAAAATATAAAATTTGAATAAAAAGATGTAAATCATTTAGAAAGAAGAATGACTTGAAAAATTTTTGTTTAAAAGAAAATAGTGATAAATGTTTTATGAATGATCGGAAAGACGATGGCCCCCGTTTCACGCTAGCAATGATGCCCAAGAAAAAAAAGAATCTGTACAGAAAATTCATCACTTAGATGTCTCGTCACTTGATTGTCAGATTTTATTTGTATCAGGGAGAAGGATAGAAGAAAAAGAGCTC